>CM057820.1:29774862-29987362 GCA_030067965.1 Latrodectus elegans | reverse complement strand
TATATATATATATATATATATATATATATATATATATATATATACTTATATTTATTGTTTCCTTAAAATTATAACCGAGTTAAGGCAATATAAATGATGGATGTATGTAAAATTTCCTATATCAGGACATTGTATTTTCAGTATAAAGCCTCTGTCATTAACTTCTTGTTGATATTTGTAAACTCTTTCACATTTTATTAATTAACTATGTTATTTTTCAAATATTAGGCAGTAAGTGAAATTTTATTGACTTCCTTTTTAAGTCACATGTATGCAATTTGCATTAAAATATTAATGTTTGTTACACACACAAATCAATACTTATTATATTTAATATGTATAACTTGTTTGATTCATCAAAATGTTAACTTAATATCGAAAATATTTAAATATTAAAAAACTGCTTTCAGTGTAGTTGTTGATAGCAATGTAAAAGGTGTTGTGCATTGCTCTAGATAAATAATAATTTTTGAATTTTAAAATTATGAATTGAAATGTTAAACAATTTTACAATGCACCTTCATTTATATCATGAGCTCTAGAGTATAGCTCTAGCACTTTTTTGTGGGAATAATTTTACATGAAAGAATACTTTTTTTATTAATTATTCTTTCATGTATAATTATTCCCACAAAAAATATCATATTTGCAAAGTTCAGAAATTAAAAAGGTTTGAATCAAATGTTGTGGGGATATTAGATTTTAATATAGATATTTTTTTTTCAAATTAAGTTAATTTTCACAACCAACTTCCAAGTGTTTCTAAATAACAAATGATGATTATTATTTACATGATGAACATATCGCATACAATTTTGCATACATATCGTATCATTTTGAAAATAACCTTAAAAGGAATTCATCCATTTCTGTATGTCTAAGTAAAAGTAAAAGACAATAATTAAATAAATCTTGAAATTGTAAAATATTCTAAATTTTTTCAAACTCGTGTGATTGTGGATTTGTTTCATTCAAATATTCAGCTGTTTTCCATCGGCAATAATATTAAAATAAAAAAAAATTGTCCGTTATTTCATTGAATTTTCACTATATATCATACAATTCTGTTCACATTAAAAATGTGATAAAAAAATTAAAATGTTATTTGATTCAACGCTATTTTGTTATCCAAATGTTACAACCAAAAATAATCATAAAAAATCAAATGAATTTGATTAATAAAATTTAAGAGTTAATTATAGAAATTTTCTCAGAAATTGTTAGTGAATTGCATGTACTAAACACTTCAGTCGTTTTCAACTCTAAAACAAAAGCAATTTTCATCGCTAAATTTCTTTTTTTTTTCTTTTTTAAAAAAAACTGTTTTGTTTATCTTAAATAGATAGAATTTTAAATTATTTGTTTTATTAATTTTATAATTTTTCACTATATTATTCAGTATTTCTTCACACATGTATATATATATAGTATATATTTTTTTAAATAAAATAATTATATATATATATATATATATATGTGTATATATATATATATATATATATATATATATATATATATATATATATATATATATATATATATATATATATATATATATATATATATATATACTATATATATATATAGTATCCAGAAGGAATTGCATTTGATCCAACAAATTGCTTTCAAGAAAGCTCTAAGCTTTAGAATTTATTTTGTCATTCTTAAAGATATTCTGTTTAATTCATATACAGAAAATATTTGACCTCAAAATATCATAGATGAATAAAATCACTTTAAAGTTAATATATTTAATTCCATTTACTACTCTTTATAAAATGGAAGGAAATTTTAATTGGTTGGCCAAAATTTTTCTTCCTTACAAATATTTTTATATCTTTGTCAAATGTTTGATTTAAAAGTTTCTTCCTATTATAAACAATGAAAATATATTTTCTGATTTTACATTGTTTTCAGAAACACATTTTTAATTCTATATTTTCAAATATCAGTGTATATAGTTAAAAAACATTTGATGAAATAAAAATGATTCCATGTATTTTGAGACATTTTGTGCAAATTATAGCATTAGAAACTTTATGACTTTTTCTTGACAAAAAATTGTTTAACAGAATATATATATTTAGTCAAGTAAAATGCCTCAATTATATAGAAAGTTAAAAACATTTACTGTTTCAAAGCGTATTCATTTTTTATTTTCTCCATTAACATTAGCTTAAATGTTTATCTTTGAACTGTCAATGATTTTAGATTTTATTTTATACTTTTAAAATTTAGTTAAGTAAATATTTCTTGAATCAATGTAAAGTATTTATTTTTCGACTCTCTTGGAATTAAAGCAGTAAATTTTTCTTATGCTAAAAATAAACTTTGAGAATAGAAATTCCTAAATTTAGCAAAATTTTGATTTAGTTCTTTATTTTTAGGAGGTAAATATTTGAACTCAATAAAAGTAAAACAAATTTTTAAAACATTTTAAAGTGAAAAGAAACTATAAAATTGAAATAATTGTCTTTTGTGATTTCTTCAATGGTATCTTATACTTAAGTACACTTTGTTGTTTCTCCTACTGTTCAGTTTTTTCTTTTGTAGGCTATACCGGTTGAAATTATGTAGCAAACATAATTACGGAATTTGACTCTTCAATGGCTTTGTACTTGTAATCTGTTACAACGAGTGTTTCACGAATTAGGATTAAGTTACATATGAAAATAATAATTAAAGATTATTTCTGTAAGAAAGGAATAAAACTAACATATTAATACATTGAAAACAAATTATGCATAAATTATTAAAATAATTTCTAAATTAATATAATATGTATGTTTTTGATGTCTCTTGATAGCACTAAATTTATTGAAACATTTGAAATAATTTATGAAGTTATAAACAAAAGGATAATGTTTATTTTCAAAAAAGCTTATTTTTTATAACGGAATTTTATATAAAAAATTAAGTTTGTTTTTTTTTATTTTTTATTTTTAAAATGCGTATTATACACTCTTAAAATAATGAAAAGCAGTAATTATATAAATAATTAAATTTAATAAATATCCATTGTCCTTTCGTTACAAATATATTTCTCAAAAATGTATAAAATTATTTCTAAGTAGATATTACAATGAATTATTTTCACTTCTTCTAACTATAGTAAACAAGTTTTTTTGTGAATTATCGGCCATCAGTTCATACATTCTGATTTTTAATCACATGCAAATTTTTATCAGTGCTTCAAATCTTATGAAATAAATAAGTTAATGTTTTTCGATTTTCTGTTTTATAACTATCGGTTTATGACATTATTAACCTATTGAACACTTTACACTAAAAAAACAGGAATTTAAATTTTTGATTATGTTGCTGACTTTTATGAAAATTGGTTACGTAAATTTATTTTGTAAGAGTTGAATAAATTTGTGTAATACATGTGCTCACATAATTTCTAGTTTGCTAACTGAATAGTTAGCATACCTGTAATTATTCATCAAACTTTAAATTGGATTCTCGCCTTGTGTGTGGGTGTTTGCAACTGTTTGGCATCAAATAGAATCATAACAACCCTTTCAAATTAGCCTTTATATGCAAAAGCAACCGTAAAACGATGAATATAAATAAATTCATATTTTATTATTTTTAAGAAAACAATATTATAGTATATGATTTTTTTATAGCATAGATTATAAGAAAATGTTAACTTAATTGAAGCATAACAAGAGAGAACTTTTAAGCGAAGAGTATTATTTTAACACATAATTTGTAAATGAATATGATTGGCAAAGATAACCTTATAGTTATAAAATATATAAACAGTCTAACTTTAGTAAATAAGTTCACATTTAAAAAAAACTGACTTTAATTATAAAATTAATATTTAGAATCCGTTTCTACAAATAAATAAATGGAAATAAGATTTTTATAGATTCCACTGTACATTTTGTAGAAGTTTTTTATATATATATATGCGTATATTGTTTTACAAGCGTAACTGTACAGTGAAACATTTATTATGTCTGAAAGATCAAAGAAAAAATTACAAAAAACTTTATTTTTTATAATATAATTCTTAAGCTAACATACGGTTTACAGTTAACTAATTTTAAAGGTAACTGGAAATTTAAATGTGGAAATTGTGTATTATTTTCGCAGGTTATAAGTAAGTGTAAAAGAAAGGTAAAAATTAAATAGTTAAATTATTATATATTTAAATATGGAAATTATAATGAATGAATTTTTATTTAAAAACAGACATTGTCTCAGAAATATAAGTACGAAGTTAATATGTCAAGTCAGTACAGAGAAGTAAAAGTAAGTAATTTACATAAAAGTCACTGCATTTTTTGTTGATTTTTCTTTACATATATGCATATTTGTTCTTTAATTTTAGGCAAGAAAAGTCATAAAATGAAGCATAAATTATACCTGGAAGGACCAAGAAACAAATCAGAAAAATGAATTACGTCATTCTACGTGCGTTGCGTGCAAAACATCTGCAAGCCAAGCGAAATCTCTTTGCGTGGTCGATTCACGTCTTACTGCATATGAAAAGAAACCCTTTGTAACCTCCCCGGAACAAATTTACATGTAAATCGCGTTTCTTTCCCCCTCACCATACTGAGAAATGGTTCGTCGACATTCTATAGTGCTGGTCAAAAAGATAGATAGATATATTTATATCCATCTTCTATATCTATATATAAAGGGTCGAAAAGAACGGATTTTCTATTCCCTTCTTTTTTTCGGTCGAAAATCCTGGAAGAGTTTCGGATAAAGCATATATTTGCAAATCTTTGGTATGTGATTTTGCCTTCAGGGCTTGGAGCAGGATTGAGGTGCTGAATCGGGCCTTCTGAATCGAGCAAACGTAGGCAAAATCTCTACATTTGTTGAATCCGATTGGGAATCTAAGGCTTTAAGTTATTTTCAAAATAGAATGAATTCGATACCGAAATATTTTTCAGATGGAATGCAGTTAAGATGCCTTTTAACAGAATAATACCATCATTAAGCTAAGTTCTTTATTTACAGATATCTGATACTTAAGTGTACTTTCACCACATTTTGAAATAAATAATTAACTGCTAAAAAAAAGAAGCGGTTTACATTTTTTCCAAATTTCTTTTGCAAATGATTCTATCTCCAAGCGAATTAATTTTTACTTAGCTACATTTTTATGAAACGGAAAAATCTCTCAGCATTTACTAAATTTAGACTAATTAAATTTATATAACGAGCAAAATTGACTAAGGCAAACACTTTACATTTAGGCATTACAAATATTTAAAAAGAGATATTTCTAAATTCTAAGATATACTTAATATATCTATATATATATATCTATATATATATAATATATATATATATATATATATATAATATATATATATATATATATATATATATATATATATATATATATATATATATATATATAATATATATATATATATATATATATATATATATATATATATATATATATATATATATATATATATATATATATATATATATATATCATTACATTAGCAACCATCATTAGAAAAATAACTCTCCTTCAAGATAAAAAAAATATTTCTCAAACTGTAAAATTAAACAAAAAGCCTGTAAATTCAATTCAATTCTCTTTCCTAAGTCATGCTTTAATCGTAATTTTTCAAAGAAGAAATTCAACTACCTAAATCAAATAAATAATAAATAATAAAAAAAAATTCGTAATAAATTTTAATAAATTCAATAATTATTTGAAAATGTTTCATTTAATAATTTTTGAAATTAAATCTATATTAAGGTCAATAACAGAGCTAAAGTTATGACAAATAGTTAAAATTTTACATTGTTTTTATTAAAAGAAATGCCTTCAAAATATAATTTAAAACATTTTTTTATATTCAGGTGTTTTTTCGTAAGAAACACACAAATATATTGTAAAAACAATGCATGAATCAATAATTTAAAGAGTGATGTTTATAAATATGCTAATAAATTAATCTAGAAATCACAATAGCTCTTATAAAAATCATAATTGATAGATTATTATAAATATAGAAATAAAGCAATAAATTTGGTTTCTTTAAAATTTTAAAACGATAATCTATAATCATATGTATGTGTCATTGAATAAATAAAAACATACTGTGTGGTTCCTGCAAAAATCAGTAGCCAAAGTAGCTACTATTGTTGATAATCACCTCCACACGCCTTGGCATTGATTCAAAGTGACTTTGGATATGCAATTGTGGTGCAGTAGACCAAGTAGCTTCCACACGTTGCAAAAGTTAATTTGATTGGTGGATGGGGTTTTAATCTGGGTCAATCGTTGAGCAACGAGGGATCACATATTTTCTATCGGCGAAAGATACGGAGAGTGAGCAGAACATGGAAGCAATTCAGCAATTATAGCAATTGACCAAGAACACTTGGATAATGCGTGCCACGAGTTGTCACTCATTATCCTGTTGTAATTTGACTGTGGGCAAGCTCTAAAAGTAAAGAAAAACAATTGGATTCATCACCTCAGAGATGTAGCTTCCTCGGTTTAAAAAATTGGCGATGTCCAAACTAGGAGAGTGACTGTGATATCCAATACCAACCCATACCATAATACCCTTTTGCAGGACCAATCTGGTCATGAATGATTCAGCTGTTCACAGAGTCTCAACCAGTTTCCATGGTGTCTCCAGACTAGAATGTGTCGTTGAATAAATAAAAACATACTGGTTACAAACGATAAAAACATCGTGGTGTTGCAGACGGATGCGTGACTCTAAGTTAAAACAGTTTCATTCCATTCTGTCAATCACATTCTTTTTTCATTGCAAAATTGATGGCAGGGTTCGTCGTACCTTCCTGCATCCAATGATCACATATCTGCATTCCAATTGTTTGCTTTCACGCAACCCGTCAACCGTAAAACACTATCCTTCCTCTGTCGAACTCGGATAGTTGATCAAATTAATTGTTTTCTACGAAGAGTAACTGATAGTTTTTTGGAAAAAAAACACAGTTATGCCAAACTTGAAATCATTGAAATCTCCAAGGCTTAAATAGCGTTTTGAAATGGCCCCACAGGTGTGTGTGATGTGCATCGGGGCCAAAATTCTAATCATTTGTATATTTCACCTCTTGTCTGCTAATGCATATTGTAAGCTACATTTTATTTGCACGCTTCCTTTAGGTTGTTGCATACGCATATGCATATATATATATATATATATATATATATATATGATAAATATATATATATAAATATATATATAGATATATATATATATAAAAGTGTCTATCTATATATATATTATATATATATATTATATATTATATATATATATATATATATATATATATATATATATATATGTATATATAAACTTTTATTTACCGAAAACTGCAGCATTTATAGTTAGGCGCCAGTTAATTTTCTAGAAAGCAAAACAAATATATAATTTTTGAATTATAAATACATGCATGTTAAGATTATTCTAAAAATAAAAATAAAGACTGCACTTTATTAGGTAGATAAGTCCGCTCTTTTGCACGAAAACATCACGGAATGTTTATAAATTGCTCTTAATATGTTCTTTATTTTTTAGTGGGTAACAATAATTTCCTTTATATTCACTATCAACCATGTGACCAAAAAATGTGTGCTGAACTCAATAGATACCTATCAACAAATGAACTAATTTGTTAGCGTAAAAAATTATGAGATGTTTCATATAATTCTAAAACTTTTTTCTATATTTCATAACAGTCAATATTAAGCAATGCACAATAATTTTACATATTTATTTGAAAAATTGAAGATTTTTTTATTTAATAGCAGATTTACATATTTAATGAACATTGAAGGAAATAAACCTAATACTGCATCATAATTAAAAAATTATATTACTATTAGAAATTAATTCTCATTCGTCATTTTTCACGGTTTTGAGATATATAATGTACTTACCAAGAAATTATACTTTCTTATAAAATTAATTGCAGAAAGCGAATTAAAATTATGAACCTAAAGTTAACATGAAACTCAGAATGTTTGATTTTGTTAAGATTTTATGTTGTAACACTTCCTGCTTTGTTTTCAGTGAGATGAGGGATTCAATATTATATTTTCCTGATAATTTTATGATTCAAAACTTATACATTTAATTTACATATTACAATTTATGCTTGTCTGCACAATATATTCTTTCCTGGCGACGCGAAATCTTATAAAGTGCGCTTCCTCAAATATCTTCACTCAAGGAAGGTGAATGTTCTGAAACATAATTAATATATTTACCAAAACTCTCTCTGACAAGCAATCATTAGTCACGAAAGTGTTTGAAATTTTTCCGTTTATGGACATTTCATAGCACAAGACTTTCAGTGTACATTTATTTTACTCTCTTTCTTTCCTCTTAATATTCTCAATATAATAGTGTAAATTTGTATTTTTTTTTTCTATTTATTTTGGGAAACTTGGCTGTTAAAATTCAAAGATTACTTTTTCTTTTCCAAGAAAATTACACTTTTATAGATAACTTTGTTGCCAGTAAATGTCTAAAAATTCGAGTTACCAAATTTTGCAGTAAAAAAGGTTTACTATTGTGTAAAAAAGAGAGATATTGCTATTGTGTAAAAAAGGCAGTTAGTATCATTTGAAAAAATGTTAAAAAAATGATTCTTAGTTTTATAAAATCCATTTCCAAGAAATAATATTTTCTGCTCTTATTTAAACACTCTATGCTTATAAAATTATTTTAGTTAAGCAGATTTCTTAGTAATTTTAGTAAAAAAATATGTTGAATATCATTATCTTATTTGAAATACATGAAATATATATATATATATATTTTGAATTTAAAATTTTGTATTGATATATTTTTTCTTTGGAAATTTATTATTACTCGTATCTTTATTTTTACCTTAAATTACTTGAAATATTTAACATTAAATGTAAGTAATATTTAAAAATCAATTTTATTTATTTAGAAATAGTTATATGGTTACTACATTATGCTTTTTTAAGTCAAGACTATCAGTAAAATTATATGTACAATTAAAAAAGTTAATGTGAGAAAGATAATTCTATACTTAAGTGGAAAAGAAAAAGTGAGCAAACGTCAGGATTTACATTGATCATCATAATTCCTAGCAATTCTGAAAATATTGAATAATTTCACTTCTGAACTGTAATAAGTTTTTGTCAGATATTTAGTTTTACCTAAATTAAATATATTTAATATCACATGCATATAGTAGTCTAACAACTTTATTCCAAAGAGTAGATAAAAATGGAAAGAGGTACTCATAGATACTTACAAGAACGAAGAATGGATTGCCATGAATTTTAATACACAGTCCGTCATTGAGAATGCAGCACTAAGGAGTAATAAACAGAAAAATATGCACATTTCAGGGTAGACACACCTTACTGATTTATACAAATGATATAAAATGCGCAGCACTGTAGCATACGTATGTTAAGATTAAAGGTGAGGAATTAGCAGAGTGATCAATATTAGCGCCTTTATTACTGCTTGGAAAATAATCACATAAATTTTGTTTTAATCACAAAAAGACGCTTGTAACTGCAGAGAATGATAGATGATCGTTGACGGAGACAGTTCCAGCAGACATATGATTTTACGAGTGGCATAATAATCGAACTAATAAGGACAGGTTTGTCCTTAGGTCGAATCACAGTTGACAGACACTTGGACGCGTCAATAGTACGTTGACTGTGATGATGATGACTGGAAATAAAAACTTTGGAACATTTGGAGGGTATCGGTTCAAAGCATGCCTACCTACACAAGCATGCCTACCTGAAATTCTGCAGCACATGCTCCTACAACAATTAGAACCATTTGCCATCAATTGGTTGCAAGTGGTACGCTCATGGCAACCGTTAATAGGATTGCCATTGACCCCACAGCATAGACACTAATGTCTGTAATAGTGCCGGATTAAAGTGATGTGGACGACGGAGTGACACATGATCATCTTCTCAGATGAGTCGTGTTTCTGTTTCTTCAGTGATACTCACTGTCCTTCAGGGGATGCCCAATGCCCTTTATCATGAGTATAATATCCGACCACACATTGCTTGTGTGCATCATCTAACATCTTCTGTAACAAGTACAGCTGTTTCCCTAGAAGTGCTAGCCAGATCTCCCATTAATGGAACATGTTTGTGATATGATTAGATGTCATTTTAAGACCTCCACTGCCTCCTTCAGAAGATGATTTTTGGTAAATGGTTGACAGAGAAGGGAGAGCTATTCTTCAGAACGCCATCCGTCCTCTCATTGACTCTGGGACTAGTCGTGTTTCTTCATGTATCGGTGTCCACGGTGGTTCTACAACGTACTGACTTCCTCTTAAACTCGCTTTGCATTTCATTTCAAAATATATAGATCACATATTGTTCGTTGCTATCTTTCTTTGCTTGTTATGTTTTTGGCTAATCCTTCTTTATGATGCATTTTCAATGACGCTCAGTGTACCATGAGCTATATGCTTTTATTGCTTAATTCTTGGAAACTGTTATATACACTATAATAGTCTCATTGAAGTAGCTTTTTTATTAATTGTTTAATTTATTTTTAATATTCATGAGTATTAACTTAAAAAAATTTATTAATCAATGAAATAAAATATTAATTTATTTCTATCATTCTGTAAATTAGAAATCTATGCTTACTAAATTAGTTTGAAGTATATTTCACTTTGACCTAGATTAGAAATTCAATATCTTTTAAAATAAGTATCAGCAAAATAATTAATTAATTTAAATATTAAATATAAAGTCAAAATATTTGATTTTTACCAAATGAAAAGGGTATTTCAATGATTTTCAAAAACTAGTTGCTTAAAAAATGTCTTCATTCAATTTATGTATTAAGTGTTATGAGTACTCTCTGCAAAATCTTCTTTTCTTACTGCAAATCAATTCAAACTGTTATTAGAAATTTGAGCATTTTCATTTGATTATTCATCACTAGTTTTGGCCTTTAGATTTATTTATTTTCGTCATTAACTCTCAGAGATTTTGTTTAATTTTATAATTAAATTTTATTTACCTAATTAAATTCCTGAAATTAATATTTTTTTAAATTTAAACTTAAAAGTGAAACATAATCTGGTATAATAAATATGCTAAATATTTACAAGTAATTTTTTATATGATAAAATTCTATCACAATCAGTAAGGAGTAGACATTTCCGTTATTTCTAAGATGTCAAAGTTACCTTTCTTTTAAAAATATTTTTATTTATAATTATTCTGGTTTTTTTTAGCATTTTTAAGAAATAATTGAATTATATCGTACTTACAATTATATAAACATGATGAAATATTTAAATTGTATGCTGCTTTGCAGAGAATATAATTATAATGTTCTACTTTTAATTTAATAAGATATTATATCAATATTATTGCATTAGTATGACTTTAAATTTTAATTTAAAATGATTTCTGCAACGCGACGCTTGCATATGCAAATATAATACATTAAATTTTTCATTGAATTTTAATTAAATATTTTCATTAAAAAGTTTGATTAATTTTATGTTTTATGCAAATAAGCGTCTTATTTATAACATTCTTCCTCTTAAACTATTATCCTTTTTCTGTTTAGAAAATGAAGATATGTACAAATTTCAAATCATAAAATCTAATGTTATAAAAATGAGAGCCATATTATCTAAAATTAAATTTGTCAACTATTTATGTACTTAGATTTATTATTTAATGCAATTTTTAACTCTAAAATAAAAGAAAACAGCATTTACTGTACTTTGAATAGTAAATGTATTTGGTGTGAAGCAGTATTGATTTCCTTTTCAAGTTTGAATAATACTGGCTTAATTTACATGTTCCACAAAAATTGTTTTGAATTTATAAACTAAAAACAAAATTCGTTAAATTTTAGGTAATCAACATTATTTTATCATTAATATCATCACATGTGAGAAAGACTCACTAATTTTAGAAAATTCTTCATATTAATCAGACAAATATACATATTATTTACACTATAATGCATTCAATTTGAATATGGTTGTTAGTGTGGTTTTAAATCTCATAGACAAATTGTTCTAAAATCTTTATGTTTAAATATAAATACTAAATATTTGATTAACATTTTTTTAGTTGTATTTAAACTAAAACTCTTTAAGAGACACTTGAATTAAACTAAAACTCTTGAATTAAGAGAATCTTAAATTAAAGTCAGCTCTTTAAGAAACGCATTTCCTTAATATACTGCATGTCTATTTAATAGTGAGTAGAATTGGTGAAAAATAAAAATCGGGAAGGGAATATGGAGATAGATGGAGAAGTAAATCTTTGAAGTTGAAAGTGTATTATATCACTTAATTTAATGATATGGTTCAGGTGTAGTCCGATATTAACCTACTGCATCATTAATTTATACTTTTTGAAAGCAACTATTACAAGTACTTTTTATAGCCACGGATTTAATTAGTAAGATTTTCTTTTAAAGTTAATAAAACCATGTATAAATACATTGGATTACTGTTATTTCTGATTGTACGCTCTTGTTACTGAATCGCAGTTTTCAGAAACATTTCATCACCAAAAATACCTAGTTTGTATCGCCTAACTATATTATTTTATTAAAATGTATGGAAATGTAGTTGAATATACGAAACTAAATATTTATTACATGGCTTGTCTTACAACATTCACTTTACTCTTGATTAGAGCATGCTGTCTGACTGCGTCTGTGAGCACTGACATTTCTTGAGATATATTCCTGATATCTGCCTTCAAAAGTTATCTAGACAGCGTTAGGTATTCACTGTACTCATAAAAATAATCTTCTGTTATATATTTTCAAAGTAGTCTGCTGATAAAATTTTCTTTTAAATTATACAAACATACATTCATACACACATACATACATACATATATATATATATATATATATATATATATATATATAAATATATATATATATATATATATATATATATATATATATATATATATATATATATATGTATATATATATATATATATATATATATATGTATGTATGCATGTATGTATGTATATATTTAATGACATAATAGTGAAGATTTTCAACTGCATTTAAAAATATTTTTAAACACTTTTGTTGTAACATTTTTAAGACTTTATGTTATACTATTAAAATAAAAGTATAATGACCCATTGCAAAGTATATGAAAGTGAATTGTTTATTTAGGTAATAAAATTCGTAACTGATTGCATGTGCATAAATGTATATTATTTATATGAATTTTAAATGAGAATGGTATCTTCTATTATTTCTGACAGTACAATCCTTGAAATCTAAAAAATTGTTGTAATTTATTTTATCAAAAATTTCATATTAAACGACTCTAATAATAAGTATTTGGAAAATAGTTTCGTATTTTATAATTATTTACTTTCTTAAATAACTTAAAAATATGTGTAACAACCTATATTTGAATGATACTTAACCTACAATATCAATAACGGAACCTCTTTCTAAATAATGCTGAATTACTTAGTTTATGATATCATAAACAAAAATGTAATTTTTAAGTCAAATGTTTTAACATCAAATTTTGTAAATATACTTTTTAATATTATTAGTTTTGCAAGTAAAATTAAAATAATCTACGTTATAATATTATGTGTTCTACAAATTTAAAGTTTCTTCCTCTTCACCAGCTGTTGTTAATGGAAAAGCTGGATTGTGTCCTTTATCGCTTTTGTCCATCCATTATCAGTTTCCAAGATAATTTTCACTTTCCACATTCTATTTACCGACTTCGTTGCTCCAAAGAGGATGGAATTTTAAGGAAAAGAGGGGAAAATCCGAGTCTCATTACTTTACGAAATTTAAGTAAACAATTATTACATTTGTTTTCACAGAAATATGAATGCTGTGTGTTTAAAAGAGAATGTGCGAAAGGTGATTTTATTCTACGTTGATAATGGCTTATGAAAATGAAAGCCGTGAAAGAAAAATTTAAAATATGATTAAAAAAAAAGCATCAGGATTTTAGAAGAAAAGATCATAATCTAATGCCTACTATTACACTAAATTCGTTAGTTTACTTCACATGAAAAATCATCAGTATTTTCAATGTAATACGGCAAGTATATAAAATATTGGGAATACCTTTCATTAAAATTTGTTTAAACCATTGCCTATATGGCTTATGTGACCGTACTCAAATTGAGCAATGTGCCTACGAAATACCCTGCTTAAGGCAAAATAGAGAAGCATATTGTTGGAAATTTAAATGAAAATGTTCTTAATGTTCTAGCTCCGAATGAAATTATAAATTAAGCAGCCATCTTATAACCATGCAATGACAGCCAAGTTAAACAGCCATATTATAATAAGTACGCCAAATTACTTAAAGATTTTTCATCCTTTTTGAGGGTTAAGGCTTTTGACGAATAACAAATGAATAAATTATAGAATGAAAATAAAAGTTTTGTTTAACCCTCGAAATGTATGTCAAATTTAAAAGTGGAAAATACATTGGTAGAAAAACCTTTAAAACTAGTGGGTTTTATTATTACAAATGTGGGGAGCACTAAAATAAAAACTTTTTTGAGCGTCTTACTGTATATAAGATGTTTAAAAATATTTCCTTCCTGCTTTGAAATATTCAAAGAGTAGTTGATTTCTATTATATTTAATTTAGGAAAAAAAGGTGAGACCATGATGCAATAAAGATATATATATATATATATACATACATACATATATATATATATATATATATATATATATATATATATATATATATATATATATATATATATATATATATATATATATATATATATATATATATATATATATATATATATATATATATACATATATATATACATGTATATATACATACATATATATATATTATGTATATATATATATATATATATATATATATATATATATATATATATATATATATATATATATATATATATATATATATATATATATATATATATATATATATATATATATATATATATATATATATATATATATATATATATATATATATATATATATATATATATATAGCTAATCTAAATGTGACTCACAAAAATCCCTTAAATTTTTACTTATATCTCTAAATATCATTAGCTTCATTAGCTGATAAATAAGTGTTTTCAGAAACTTAAAAATGTTAGCATTGCTCAAAAGCTCGATTGAAATAATGAAAATACATAACACAAATCGAATGAATGAAAATTTTGTAATACTTGCACAAGACGTTATTGAGTTTTACAGCAAAGATTTGACTGAATCTAATATTCATATAATAAATTATTTTTTCTACATTTAAAGATAACATATTACTGAGGAAATTACTAATTGAACTGACTTACATTTTAAGCTTATTCTCAAGATACTAAGCTTTAAAATTCGATGATACATCAAAGTAACATGGCTTCATTCACAGTCTAAAGTAAAGACTTAATGATATTTACTTCACATGCATTGCATGTTTTAAAAATAGTGTAATGTGCTTAGAAATATTGAGAACATAAAATGTGAATAATAAGCAAATTTATTAAAATAATGAGTAAATATTTAGATATACTAGATTTAAGAAACTAAAAATATATAGTATATTTAATATTTATTTAATAATTATAATTGTTTTAATAATATTTCAGTTAAATTGATAGCATGGTGTCAAATGCTCAGATGGCATACAGGTTTTAAAGCTAATGTAGTTTTATAAAATCAGATTTCCTTGAAAAAAATAATGAATGAATTTGCTGTTATTCATTATAAAGAATAGAAAATAATTGACCTCAAGCAAATTGCATTCAAGCAACAGAAAATTACATCATTTTTTTTAATAACTATCATGTGTGTGTGTTAATAAAAATGGCATAAAATTAACGATATTCTATCAACAATTTCAAACGCTTTGAATTTTTTTACATATATTATACTTTTATGATTTTAGAAATTGTAATGCAAGAATAATATGCAAAGCATTAACATAAAGAGAAATTTTGTGGAAATATTTAGCTTTATTCTAGATTCAAGAAATTAAAAAATAAAAATTTTTATTTACCCTTACATATAATGATATCGGTGCTAAACTGACAGCATAATATTAAATGCTTCAGCTGGTATACACGTTTGAAAAATAGTATTGTTTTACAGAACTGGGGAATCTCATAATGATAAAATAATGAATGAATTTACGAGCATAGAAAGTAATTAGGATCTGCCAAATTTAAACAATTAAACATATTATATGATCATTGAACAATTTTCACTTCAATGAAAAGGATGCAAAACGGACCTCATGACGATTTTTCCAAAAGCTTCAAGTACTTTGTAATGTATTGAAATATATCATGCTTCCATAAAATAGTGCATTAAATTACATATATAAAAAATAATTTCATCTTTGCTGAATTTAAGCAATTATAAATTTATTCTCATTAATATAATGATTAAAAATTCTCAATGAAATTGTTTTTCAAATTAAAAATTCTTAAACCCTACAATATTATTAATTTTGCTGTCTAGCAGATTGTGTTTTATCCTTATTTTTAATTTAACCTCAGTGTAAATATTCTTAGCAATATTTAAAAATATTATTTACATAAATCCACATAAAAATATTCCATGAAAAAAATAACTTCAGTGAGAATTTAAAATTTCCTTTCTTATTACATCAAGGCACAGATCAAGAATAATATCAAAGGGAGCTTTGAATCTTTTCAATTCTTTTAAGTGAGGAATGAAAAACAATTTGAATGCTGAAATTTCCTAACACAATATATTTCTTAGAAAATTTGTAAAAACATAATTTTTTAAAATTTCAAAATTTATCTGAAAATGTTAAAATTTGTTATGAATCTTGAAAAAAATAATTTTCAATTAATTATTTTGCGAAAAATTTATTTGAATTTACTTTAGTTAAATAAAATCATGTTTTTATCAGAAACATGTTAAAGCAAATTCAATTTTATTGCAAATTAGGATAATAAGATTGAATTGTTTTTATCTTCGTTGTCGTCATTATGGGGTACGCTGCTCCACTTTTCCATTTGGACCATGTTTTGGTGTTTAATTTGCAATTAAATGTTAAGCCTGACTTTCTCAGTACACACATGCCCTAGAACAGGATTTAATTAAATTATTTTAATAATATTAATTTCCCAATTTATTTCAATTTTTCACTAATTTCATTATGAAATTAATTTAGAAAAATAGATACACATGAAATAATTTTGTTTCATATTACAAGTTCGAAAATATCAAAAGTTTCAAAAATGCGCTCCAGATAATAACCAATTTTTAATGATTTACTTGTGAAATATATATATATATATATATATATATATATATATATATATATATATATATATATATATATATATATATATATATATATATATATATATATATATATATATATATATATATTAAATATATATATAACTATACCTAAATTAATTATTAAAATTAACTATTAATTTTAAATTATAAATTATGTGTCTTTTTTAACTTTTATTCAGCTTATAAATAAACTATATAAAGTTTAGTAGAAACGATAGATTCTTATATATATATATAAGGCTTTCAGTTTCAAACAAGGCCATATAAATCAACTGTAGTTAGCTTCAAATCCTTAATATTTCATGTCAAAAATATTACAGTGGTTTATTTAAAATTATTAGCTGTACTTATTTTCCTTGTCAGCTCCGTTAGTATTTTTCATTTTTATAGCAGAATATTTTTCTCTGTATATTAAACTACTTTTAATTTATATAAAGCTTTTGTAAAACCATTTAAATTTTCAATGGAAATTTCTGAGAAAAAGAATTAACGTTTTTATCCGGAAAATAAGTATAAAAATTAAAAACTATTCGATATATATTGCGTTCATAAAATATAGATTGCGGCGAGTAAAACTGGCCCGTCGTAATATTGTTGATTCTTGCTTTTTTACAATTATTTATTCATATTTGCATATCACGATTTTGGCAAGAAAAAGCAGTTTATGGGACCCATATTCTTTGAGATGATAGTGAAAAATGTATTTTATTAGAGAATAATATTAAATTAGAGGAGCTTTATGCAAACATGCTTGAAAAGAAGCTTCAGTTACTTTACTTACAGCAGGATGATGCAACATATCACACATTACAATGTCACTGCCTCATGTGTATGAAGTGTTTACACCTGAAAAGATGATCAGCTGATGTGTGTAATCTCCTCAATTAACTTACTTTGTTCGATCTTTTTCTGACTTTTATTTCCGAGCCTGCTAAATGGAATAGTATACGTAACAAATCCGAACACAATTGAAGAATTCAAGATTAGGGTCCATAATTTCATCAATAGTATCACAAGATAAGAACTGCCAAGAACTTATATAATTCTCAAGCGTGCTTACATACGTAGTGAAATAGGTGGAAGCCTATTTCAGCACTTACAGTGAGGGAAATTATCATATTTAATAATTTACATTTTATTTTAGGCGTTAATTTTAGAGGCCACTTTTATGCGCCGCAATCTTTAAAGCATATTTTTCACAATATTATGGTTATTATTACAAGTTTAAAATGTAACGTTTAATGACTTCATTTCATTTGAAGTGTATTTACGTCAGCTTAATTCAGCATTAAATTTGAAAACAATTGCCATTATAAATTCTGAAGAATTGTTTTTTTAGAAATATAACAATGTTAACCTAAATTGTTACTTGACGGTATTGTAAACATATTTTGCTCAGTGAAAATATCTGTTTCGAACATTATATATGTTGCTAAAAGTTATCTTTACTAAGTAAATGATAGATTGATTGTTTGAACATATTAAAAATTATTGCTGAGATATTTAAAATGTTATCATTAGTTGAAAATATTATCAGTAAAAGATATTTTAATAGCTTTAATTTTTTTATTTCGGTCGTGAAAATTTATTAAATGTAATAAGAATGAAAAGTTTTATACATGTAATATATCTAAAATTAGAATTTTCATTAAAAATTTCAGTTTCGAAACAATTACGAATTATGTAATTTTCGGTTGACCTATGTAATTAATGTTTTGCTTCAAAAAAGTGTTTTAAACAAGTTAACGAATTTTGCTATTCATTTTTGCCAATAAGTTCTGAAGATTCACCTTATTTAATATATGAGATGAAATATGTATAAATATTTAAAAGTGAAAATAGTCAAATGGGATGAGCAATGCTATTTTAAATCATCATTATAAATAAGTTATAAATTAAAAGAAATGTATAAAATTTGAATTTTTTTAACTGCAAAACTGTTGAAAATTTAAAAGGCCACTATATGAAAATATTTTCAGGTATAAAAACGAATGATATCAAGGTGGCATGTTTATCACAACAACCAAATTCTAATATATATATATATATATATATATATATATATATATATATATATATATATATATATATATATATATATATATATATATATATATATATATATATATATATATATATATATATATATATACATATATATATATATATATATATATATATATATAATACTATTTTAAGAGGCAACAAAAATGTGATAGGCTAGTGGTTAGGGCATTGGCCTTCGGTCAGGAAGGGCAGGGTTTGATTTCCAAAGCCGCCAAAGACTCACAGAGTACATGCGATATACATGTGCTCGTTAAACATGTAGAAGGGAAAGTCCTGTGGTCAGTCATTGAGGAGTTACCTTGGGTGCAATGGTCTACAGAAAATTTTCTTCCCCTTCAGATCTATGTCAAAATTGTGGGAGTAGAATCTCTGGTGGATTTCAAGAGCAAAGTCGTACTTTCACTTTCTTGATGCTCTGATTAAACCCAAATTGATTCCCTATTGACTTAAAATCGCATAGCCAAGTCAGAGTGAGCTTCATTTGTCCAAGTGTCATAAGTGACAACAACAAAATATTTTATTAGAAGCAAGAGGTATTGACATAATTTCCATTTTTTTATAAAATAAAAAACATTCCAACAAAATAAACTTTGACTAATATTTACAATGAAATATTATAGCTATTCCTCTATAAAGTGCTCAGCAAACGAATTCTTGTTTACTTGGAGAGATAAGATTCTTATGGGTTCGGATTTTAATAGCATGCCAATAACATCCTTATGTGAAATTGGTTTTGGAGAAATATCAACATTATTCTGTTTCGAGAAAAACCATTTTGAAGAAAAAAAACTTTCGAAGAAAATAATATATTTTTTTACATTTCCCTAATATATTTATGGATTTTATATCATTGGCTGTGCAACGTGTTCATATTATTACCACTTACTTTATCATTATTTAAAATATATACTTAACATTGCTTTGCAGTTACATATTCTGGAATAAACAATCATTTGATATCGTAAAATAATTGTAAGTGTGTAAAAAACTGTCGGTAAATTCCTCTGTATTTTTTAAGCAATTAACAGTACCATATTAGATTCTAAAGTGTGATTAAACTGGAAAGACTGTAAAATTTCAATAAATTGTTGCTTATGAAAAATGAATGTCCCCTCTACTTTATGGATGATTTTCTTCAGTTCTTGGCTTGTATTTCGTACCTACATGAGATCAATGTCAGTTTTAAGTGATAATTTCCTATTATTGGAGATAAAGCAGGAATCCCTATAATGAGCATTTACATGAACAAATTCATATGAAGAACCATTCCCATGAACAGCTATGATATAACTTCCTATTATTAGAGATCAGGCATGGTAACCTTAGGATGAGCAAAATCTCTATCATGTTTACGGTTATAGAAACCTATAGATTCACATGAACAGACAGATAATACCAAGATTACCAAGATCTTTTTCACTCTACAAATAACCAAGATCTTTTTCACTCAAGTTACAGATATCTCCTTCAAGCATAAATGATAACCGCTACTTTTTGGATAATATTGTATCTCATATCTTTATACATTCCGATACATGTTTAATATTATGCAGGTATTCATCTATAAAGATAGCAATTATCTATGGATCAGTCATACTATCAAAATGTGCAAATTTTAAGCAATTCATACTGTTACGGGGTGTAAGTAGTATACAAGTTCTGACTGTTTTGCTCTTAGAACATTTTTGTAAAAGTTTTGAACTGTAAAATTGCAATGAATTGTTGCTGATGAAAACAAACGTCCAAACTTTGATTTTTGGATGATTTTCATCAGTCCTTTCCTTGTATTTCTTCCTTAAAATATCATATTATATATCAAGGGTCACTATAAATATAAATAATTATTAACACTATCTTTCCAATGGAAGCAGGGTAGAAGAGAATTTAAATTGAAATGGATTGAGGATTATGAGGCTCTGTTTCCCCATACCTGCTTGAAGCACAAATATCGATGATTGATTCTACACTTACTGGTTGATCTCCAAAACTGAATTTTCTGGAAGTTAACAAAAATGTGTTACATTTTTTATAAACAACATAGTGACTCATATTTTGCTATTTGATTGTTTTTTGCCGACTATGATCAATATTTAGTTTTTAAATATCTATTTATCATAAGCTAGTTGAAGAAGTGATGTCTCTTGACTTTTACTATGAACTAGAAATTTCAAATTTTTGAACTCAGCAATATTTTAACCCATTTTAAAGCATGAATGTTTTTCTCTTGCACTATGTGCACTTCTTTCTTAGAGATACTAATTTAAATATTGGTATTTAAAGCTACATTTATTGCTTAGCTACATTTTTAAATATTTTATGGATCAGCTTATTTTGAAAGAGTTATTGTATCCTTTATATAATTTTTGTAAAACATATTTACACACAAACATACGTGATAAAAAATAACATACCCATAAAATTTATGTAGTCAAGATTCAGTATGGGAATATGACATAATTGCCATGAGAATTTGATAATCATTAAATTATCGTACAAAATTACATATGCATGTTTCGCTAAAATTCTTTTTCTGTTATTTATAGTTTATGATAAGGACATCTGAATCTCTAGAAACATATACAGTATGCTCTGGTAATCAAAAGAAAATGTGAGCACCAATTTTCATACTTATGTTTTGTAATGACACCATCATGTTGTAAATGTTCTTTAATTTTTCATACATATTTCTGACGCAATTGTATGTTACAATAATCCCTTTCCTTGATGCTTGAGTTAATATTTCCTCATCGTTAGGTGTATGGAAACAAGAATATGTATTGAAATAGATGCATTTTGATTTAAACTTTTTGAAATTGAACCTTTTAATTTATAAGCAGAAATGCATTGATTTATAATCAAGGATAAGAGAACGAAAATTCTTTTTTATCCAGATAATTAATTAAATACTTTTAAAAATCAATCAGATCTACGACACTATTTCTGGCAAATAATATATAACAGACTTTGACATTTTAAATGTTTTTTTTCTAAAAACACTGATTTTCATCAGTTAGCGAATGCAATCATTGTATTAATAAAAAGGTTTTTTTTTCTAACAGTATACATTTTAATTTCATTTACGTCTTGATGAGGCATTATCCAAAGTATTTCAGGATGAGCAAAAAGACGATTCTGAAAATGTTCCATTCGAACGCGATTAACCCATTCCACCTCATCATGACGGAAGCGGACTTCATCCAATGCACTTCCAGATCTTTTCCCTCCCACCCAATAGAAAACTTCGCGAAAAGAGTAAAATAGCCGCTCACAGAGTCTACGTGCTTATGACAAATCAATACGCTCTTCCTCCGTTTAGAGGGTAGGAAGAACTTCTCAAGTGCCCCCTCCACCTAATGCCCGCGAAACAATCGTTCTTTCCGGGAGATCCTTGGTCACGTGACGTCATTTTCGATTTCGTTCATCACTACATCGGGGATGCTTCTGACGAGAGATGAGGAGTGGGAGGTCGATGAATACTACTGAAATTTGGAGCATGGGCGTATTTGAGCTAAGAAAAAGATATTCTTTTTTTCCCTCCGCAATGGAAAGGGATTTACAGATCAATTTGAAGTGGAAACAAGCAATGGAAATGTTCTTCTTGTACAGCGTTATTATATTGGTTTTGACCAGAAAATTTTCTTTCTTTATAATGGATCTAATAGAGATTACTTCAGAAAAGGGTTTTGTGCTTAGTTCGAGACATTCAATGAAAGATGGACCATCTACCAGAGACATTTTAAATGTTTTAAATTTTAGTTAAAGAGCATTGATTTTTTTGTGCAATAAAACATTTAAAGTTATTATTTTATTCTGGGACATCGATGATTTAAGGAATAGTAAATCTTTTTTTATTTCAAAAGAAGATATGAAATTTATAGCAAATCCATTGCATTAAAATCGAAAATAGTTGGGCAAATTAAATTAAATGCAATATAAAATTGCAAATATGGCCCCTCTGATGACATTGTATTGAAATGATAATGTAAAACAATATTTTTTACTTTCCAAATTTTCACTAACAAGAAAAAAATATCACATGAACATTATAAAGATATCACTGCCTTTTTCTAAAAAGGAAATAATAATTATCATACGAAGTGCTTCTAAGAAAGGCAGTTAAGATTTATGAGCAATTAATTCTTATGATTATATTCTATAAGATTATATATATATATATATATATATATATATATATAATATATATATATATATATATATATATATATATATATATATATATATATATAATTTCTATTATTCATTGCTCTCTCGAAAGATTTAACAAAAGAATGAAACTTTTTGTGAGCTGTCAGTCTTTTTCTATAACATTCATTTGTTCGTCATCAAGGATTTATAAGTCGTAATTATACTTAACACATAATGTGTTTTTTGGCAAAAAGTTTTTGATTTATCATTATTGAAACAGGAACTAGAAAATGTAGTTAAGAGAATTTTAATTAGAGAAACTTCTGGGATTAATATAAACTAAAGAATGATATTATTAGGTTTCTTCAATTACCATGTTATCTTGAGCCATCCTAGAAAGTAAGTATGGATAGTTAAGTAATCCTGTAGAAATAATATAAAACTTATAGCAAAAAATTCAAATCGAATCAACTTTCCTATGATTACATGTGTATCGTCTGTTAAAGACAGCTGTTTTAAGAAGACAAATTTGTGATAACATCAAGACACGAATCGAATATATCCAACTTCACAAATCATCAGCTACTATAGTAAGCATTTATGCCAAGTGAACAAATATCAAGAAATAGAATTGCAGATGCATCTCAGTGATGGATGTTCAAATATCATTAATGGCTCGAGACTTCGTAAGTTAACCATCTTGATGACGTGCTTTGCTGCGGAATGATAATGCTGAAATTTGTGATAAGTGTGTGTCTTCCCCTTATTGCATTGGGTTGTTGACTGCCAGTTATGAACCTAATTTTATTAATTGAAATAGCATTTCAGTCATTAGTGATTTATAGACAATCTACTATGTAGCTTCTGATACTTATCTCAGTGTAATTTGTGTACTTGTTAACAAAAACTGTGTGCTTGCAAACGGTAGACGATAATTATTGTTTCGATGACACTCGACTTTGAAACTTTAATTCTTGTCTGCGTTTTCAGTCTTTGAGCTTTTGCACGCTAATTTCGTCAAAGAGACATATCAGCAGGTTTTTCCTGAAATCAATCACACATTCTCACAAAAATTCTTACTGTCTATGACAAATTATATATTAAATTTCACGCAGATTACATGTATTCTATGCTCTCAAAATAGATTCTATGTTCAAAGATGATGATAGTCATATTCTTATAGTTTTTTATCTTTGAGAGGAATGTACTGTATAATAAGTAGCAAAACTGATTATCTTAGAAAGTTTGAAACTTGATAATTTATTACTGAAAAAAAATCAGTTTAACATCTGAAAAATTATTAAAGAGATTTTCATTGGATATGATTTTTTGTTTAAGAGCTATGTGATTGTAGCACAAGCCTTCATGAATAATTATAATATTATTATTTCCATCTTATTTAGATTTCGAGAATGCAGTTATTAGGTCAATAAGATTAAAAGGAATAATATTTAATATTTAAATTTAAGAAATATTAAAATAAATAAACTCGAAAGCTGATACCTGAAAAGAAATAACAATAAGATTGAATTTCAATTGATCTTTACGCATTGTAGTATAAAATTCTATAAAGTATAGGATAGGATATCAAGCGATAAAGACTGATAAATATAGCTTATTAATAATATTTCTTTATAGATATTTATTAAAATTATAGGGTGTTATTTTAAACACCTGATTAAATGCCTGATAATCTTGTCAAATTATTGAGGTGTTTGTCTTCTACCTATAATGAGATATTATATCTATAATGTATTTTTAATATTTCTCAGAAATAAATATTTAACCTACAATGCGAAACATTTTAATTATTTATGCAAAAATATAATTTAACCTTATCTATGTTTATAAAATGAAATGTTTTTTTTTATAATTGGGTAAAAGAGAAAAAGGCAAACAGTTTAGGGAAGAGGATGTAGCTTTCATATCAAAAACGTAGTGGGTTTAATACTTACTTTTTCCTTTAACTTTCAAGAGATGACATGATGTACGTATATTAAAATCTCTTAAGAAAACAATGTCTCTCTGGTAATGTAAAAACTCAAGTATTGATTTTAGAGTTGACCCCGTCACCTGGTAATGCTTCAAAATTACAAAGTATTTGTTTAAGATTAAGAGTTTCAATCTAAAAAATTCAGTAACCGAAAGTTTTTCGAAATACCGGAGTTGAGACTGTCATTTGATGAATACTCTTTGCTTAAATTCTTGTACCAAACAAACATTTTCTTCTCTTTTCTTTCAAAGAATCAAAACTTTGTGTAGAATGTGAAAACTTTTAAAAAAATCTGTTTTTTTTTGTCAATTCTGTCAGTTGATCTTAATAAATCAATATTTTTCATTAATAAGCAGATATGTATTTCTTTAAAATATGATTGCATTTTACAAAATTTGTGATTGTAAGGTTTTCCATGGTCCATATGGTGATCCTCTCTAATTCATCTCTTACAGTTTTCACCACATAATTTCTGATGCTCATCGCTCAATGTCTACAAATTTATTGATAGATTACTATTATCAAGCTTTATGTTAAGTACGTTGATTGTTAGATTATTTCATTTCATGATAATTTGATAATTCTATAAACTAAATGACATTCTATACGACCAAATATCTATGCTTTTTAAAAGAATAATTTTATAATATATATATATATATATATATATATATATATATATATATATATATATATTATATATTGGTTTTGATTATCGAAATTTCACTGCTGATAAATCCCATCAAAAATGTATTCAAGGGGAAATACTCTCATATTGATAATTTTTCTGATATTTTCTATTCTTTTTGATGTAAACATTATTATGTTGCAAATTTTAGCAGTTATTTCTCATAAACATATTTGCTTTAGTATGTGTTCTATTATTGTTTGTTAATATATGTGTTATATTAAAAATATTTGTTATATTATTGATTCTTAATAATGTCTATGTTAATACAAGCCACACATTTTTTTCTCATGTTAAAACAAAAATTGTGCAAACATTAAGAAACTGTATCATGTAGAAAATTGCTGAAAGGTATTGGGTAGAGTTTCTAACAGCCATTAAATATTATTGCATTTCTAGACAATTTTTCATTGATAGTTAGTCATATTCATGCACCTCAACTAATGAAATTAGAAAATTCTCAAGCATTCACTCTAATAGGGATTGATACAGAAAATAGAAGCGACGCTTGACTTTTCAGTTAATTGTTCATCAAATGGTTGTTAGATCTCCCCATTGAGGAAGGACATATCAAATGGATATACAAAAGTTTAGATTTTTGAATACGCTAAAAAAATGTGTTAATTTTATTTGACATAGTTGGCAATTAATTTTAATTTTTTCTCATTTTAAACAAAACTATATTAAAATATCTTATAAAATCAATATAGAAAAATAAGATAAAATTTTTCTCAACTTTTCAGAATTCAATGTTTCAATTTTATTGTTTTTTAAAATCAATGAAGTTCTAAAACTTGAAACAAGAAAGGCTAAAGGAATATTATTGCATTTCATTTTCAAACATAAGGCTATTTTTGATTTTAAAAAATCTATTTTTTGACACTTATTATAATAAATTAATTACAACCAATATTTGTAATTTTAGTTTCATATGTTTAAATACATTAATACTTCTTAATGATAATATTATTGAACAAAATCCAATCTAAGTGTCATCTAATTAAGCTGAAATACCTAGCCCTAGATTTTTTATCATCTTATTTATCAAGTTAACAATTAATGCTCAACTTAAATATTTATATTTTCTATTAATTCAATTAAAATTCATTTTTGAGAACTTTTAAAACTAAAATGCTTACTTTTGAAAAGTTAAATTAATCAGGAAAAAACTACTTAAATCTTTTTATATTGTCTCAGATCATCTCAAAAATATCATTCAAGATACACATTACCTGTTTTCCTATCATTCTTTAGAATTTTTGCTAGGTTTGTTGAAAACAAAGAGACTTTTGATTGTAATTCGGTCTGAGATCAATTGTTGGATAAAAAAAAAAAAGACTGGAAGTATAAAGCAATTTAAACAAAGAAAAGTTTTTGAAAATAAACAAAAGTGGTAGTTGCCCACTTTGTGTGGTCCAAGATTTTAAGTGTGAGAGAAGGGTCAGAGTGTTGACAACTGGCTGGATACGGTTGATTCCACTTCAGGATCCTCTTCTTTCGTGATTTATAACTTCTTGTACAAACAGTCAAGGATAGCTCAAGTCACTCTTAACTTATCCAGCAGACTAGTTATCTCTTGGATTTTTGTTTCTCCATTTCTTTCTCCTTATCTGAAATTCGTCTTTTGTCTGGGGACTGCTGAGATGGCGGTTTTATCTTTTTTGCCTCAGAATAGATTTTTTTTTCATTTAATTTGTGGGAAATAACTATCATGTTTATGCAGTTGGTTGGCTTTTAAATTGTTCCTTCTTTTCCTCGTACTTTTATGTACACCAAACTTAAATTTAACTGTTCAGTAAATAAATAAATATTATTTTTTAAGAGAACCCTTTATATTCTTTATTTGATTTCTTTCCTTTTGAAAGCATTTTATGAAATCAAACATTTTTAGCTTTCTGCAAACTTAGTATTAGTTTGTAAATATATCTGAGTAATGTTTGCCTCTTTATTTAAGCACATATAAAGTTATTCATGCGTGATGTAATTAATAATTATTTTTCATTCCTATTTATTTACATAATATGCATATAAAGAAACTTTTTTAAATAATATCTAAATATAGGCTTAATTTAAATGCATTATTTTATTTTTGCATTTAAAAATAAATAATTTCTTGAAAATAGGTCACTACTGAATTTTAATCAAATAAAACAGATAAAAGTTTGTCAACCAACAACTAATAATAATATATATTTATTATTATCACGAGTTGGTTGTTAATATGCAATAATATAATATATAATAACAATACAATAAAATATAATTAATATTCTGAACTGTTTAGTTACACTTGTTTTAAAATAATAAGGGGTAATTATTATTTATTTGTTACTGTTTTTAAATTATTTTCAATTTAATAGTTTATTTAAATTTTTCAATGCACAAATCTTTCCTATGAAAATTATCTCACGTTGGACAATTTTTGTGGTAATTTCTCAGACATTTTAATTTTTCATTTCATATTGTACTTATGGCATTTAATAGTAATGAACAAAACTATTAATATGTTACGAGAGTCTAAGTTACTTCCATTCATAACTTCTTATCATGACACTAACTGTGATCGATGAGGAAAGTACCATCTAATGCAATAAGGACAACGTGCATATACACTGAGATTTGAGGATCAAGGCTTTCATGTAACAAAACACAATACTTCTTCTATTGGTCTTTCAGTAACTATTTCATAAGAAACAAGATTCCCTATTAATATCCTAGAGGAAGATGTTTTGTTTACTTCCAACAAAACTAAGTTTTAACCGATATGAACAGCGATGAAGAGTGTGAAAAAAATCCTTCCATGAAATCGTAACCATATTATGAGCATCAGACCAGTAATCAGAGCTGAAACTTGATTTCTGCTGAAATCAATATAAGAGCATTCTTAGAATGGTTTTTCTTGGACATTAAATGTTTTTATACAATATGCAATTTATATTATTTATCATTGTGTCTACTTAATATTTAACAAATTGTATATAAAAAATTAAATAAGTGGATAAATAAATTAAAGTAATCATGCTGAAGAAAATCGATGAACACACTACAAGAACTATGATTTATTACATCCATAGTGAATATTTTTGTGAAGTTTTAGTTTAAGATATTTTACATGCATATAAAAATACAATTTAAGCATTTTGATTCTGAACCTAATTGATATAATTTTACTTCTTATAAAGTAATGATGTAATACAAAGTAAAAGGAAACAAATTATTTACATAAAATAAAATAAAGTAATAAGTAGAATGTATTAATTAAAATATCTTCTACAAATTAGCTCATTTTACATTAACTAAGGTAAATTCATCATCAAATTTGCAAGCCCCTCTCTTTCTCTCAATTCTCCATCGAAAATGCTAACCACTTTAGCCTCAGATAACTATTTCCAATGAAAGCCATCTATAAATATTTGCAAAGACGTGAAGAATAAAAATTTTGAGTTTGAATTAAAGAGAAATTAAGAATAAGTTTTTCAATAATTTGAAATACAAGAATTAAGTTTTTCCACCAACTAAAATAATACTTTTAAATTTAAGTTGGTGGAAAAACTTAATTCTTTAATTTACATTTGAAATTTGATTACAATTGAGATTTGAAAACATAATTAAGAAAATGCTATTATAAATCATTCTTATAGATTTAAAGAAATTTAGAATTACCAGAAAATCATAAGCAAACAATGAAAAAAATTTGCACGATTATTTTTTAAAACTTGATCTGTGATATAGATAAAATAGTCATTTGTTTGCATTCATATAGGTTGTCATTGGTAGTGCTCTAATCAATCGCTTTCAGCTTTTGTGTCCCTATGGAATGCAAAATATTGTTAAAATAATGATGTTCTTCCCATTCCAGAACACATTTGATCACTTCTATTTAGAATACTGACATCGATCCTAGGAATTCCACACACATATATGAGAGAATATATTAAATTCTTTATATCCCACTCTGGAAAAGATATCTCAAATCATGCTTGCTCAATGATATCAGTCGCAATACTTTTTCCACTGGAATTTTTATTCTTGAAAAAATAGGTTGATTTATAAATGAATATTTCACTTACTAATAAATTCAATTCAATTTCTGAATTATGTAAAATTTTAATATCATAGCTATTTATAGTGTATAACTTATGTACCCCGTATAAATTTCTCTTATCTTAAGTATTAGCACAACCTTAACTATATGTAAATAACATAAATAACTTTCATTTTAGCATATAATAAATGCTATTTTTTCAATGATTTTTTAAATCGAGTTAATCGATATGGCAATTGAAGCATTCAAATATCGTAAGAATATTTTAGAATTACACTAGAATGTTTGAAGTTCATTATTTAAAAATCAATTTAAAATTATCTCAATTTAAAATTAGAGTTCTAGCATATTTGAAAACGTTATTATGTATGATGAATGTTTTTTGAATTTATTAGCGAATTACGAATTCGTGCTACAAAAATAAATAAAATTATAAATTTTAATAAAAAATAGAAAAAAGATTATCTTATTGCATTTTTGATTTCAGAAAGAGTGCAAAATATCTCAGAATACTTTATATGAAAATTTTAAACGCTTAAAGTGAAATAATAGAAACTGTTAAAGGATGTAAGCTATAAAACATTGGAGTTTTCTAGAATATTCATCTCTTTGTGGGATGAATATTTTTAAACTAATTTCATTGATTAAAATATTCTTAAACTAATTTCATTGAAATTGATTAAACAAATTTAAAACTTTACCTTTGTGGGTAAAGTTTGAAATTGGTTTCTTCAAGAATAAGCGTTGATGAATCATTAAAAAATTAAAAAGTGTTATTTAACTTTGATATCATTTTTATATGCAAATCACTTCATCAATAAGAGCTAATCCCTCTATTGCTTAAAACTATTAGAATTTTTTTTCCAAATTTGTTATGTACTTTTGTTATTCTTGTAAATAAAAAACGTATTATTGTATAAGAATGTTCAAAAAAACATTTTACTGATATTAGAGATTATTTGAATAAAAATCTATTGATCACTTTTTTTAAGATTGTGAGATTAAGTATTAAAATTTTTAATTACAATTGTTAATAATTTTTACAGTAATTTTTAATAAAATAAAGAATATATACGACATTGAAAAAATCACACTTTAAGTGATGCGAATTTTATTTTTATTTTCCTAAACTATATTATCTACCTCAAGACTAAATTACATAAAATTATCAACATCAGTGTTCAAAAGAATAAGTCATCACTACAATAAATTGTATGAAATGTATATTGGCAATTATCAGAGAAACAATTTCAACACTTAATTGCATAAAAATTTCCGCGCACTAACATTTATAAGAAAATCATCTCGGCAATAATTTTATTATGCAACAAAAATAAAATTTCTATCAGAAGAAGAGTAAATACTTATTTACCAAACATTTCAATGTATGTATAATATGTTAAAAAAATCATATTATTATATGCTATGTTCACCTATCTTTGAACAAAGTATTCAATCAAGAAAAATTACAATATAACAATTTTATAACCTTATTAACATAAAATATTGCATATACTTTGCATAATATAAATATTTTGCATTATATATTTCATAAAATATTAATAAATTAAATGAAGTTATTAAGGAAATGGTTGACAAGGTTAATAAATGGTATAATTTGATTAAAAACACATTTTATTTACCAAAAATAATATTAAATTGTTACAAATGAAATGATAAATTTTATCAAAAGTTTAAAAGGAGAGATTAAGAGAAGATAGAATGTATTACATTGTTGAAAAATTCTCCACAAGTATCAATTTATGATTTCAAGAAATGGATGGTCATCAATAGTTATGGAAAAAATATTTCTGTTTAGTAAACTCAAAAACACCTTTCAAAAGAGTTAATAATTTAATACCACGGAGTAAGAATAATATAATATAAACATAATCTGCAGGAAATAATCTGCATAAAAAATATCTGCAGGAAAAATCTAATAGTGAATTGTTGGATGATGTTTATAGTATATGAAATCAAGTATTATCATAAAATAATAACAGTGCTTCTTTTAAAGTTTGGTGTTTGATTAGGACTCCATTCAGCGTACACTTATCTTGACAATATGCCATCTGTATTTATATTTTAGCCCCAGGAAAAATGCGTCAGTACAAAAAAAGGAGGAGGGGAACCTTTGTCAATTTTCAGGCTCCTAATTTAAACTTTGCATAAATGCACTCGTTAAATATTTGCATATCTTATTCTATTGTAAAATGATTGAAATTTCTATTAAAATATTTGTATCATCTAATTCAATGCTAAGATTACTAAAGTTATACAATTAAATTTATTATTATATTCTGTGAGTATGCATCTACAAACGAAATAATTCAAGAAATTAAAGAAATTTGATGGAATTTATAAGAAATGACAACTTTTATTATAGGTGCATATAATATTGTCATTATAATTTATTAATAATATAAATTTCTTTTCAAGAGCTATAATGAAAAATATATATATTCACTTTTTTCACAATCTTCTTTAGATTATTTTAAATTGGTAAATTATGAATATTGATTTGTTTGATCAAAAATTCACACTTTAATTTTTAATAAAACACTTCATTCTCGCGACGTATACATACATATATATATATATATATATATATATATATATATATATATATATATATATATATATATATATATATATATATATATATATATATATATAGTATATATATAACATATAGTTCGTTATGAGATAAGTTATTGACTAGTAAAAAAAAAAGTGTTTAAAAATTTCTGTAATTTTCTTAAGTATAACATTCTTAAAAGAAAATAATGTAAATTTATATATTTATTTCACGGAGCCTAGATGGAAAGCTAATATAATTAAAAGCAAAGAGTAAAAAAATTAGCACTTGTGAAGAGTGCTGTTTCATTCTTATAAAAAAGTGGTGCTGATAGCACTGGTTCTGAAACTTTTGGTCATGTATTTCCTGTCTTGAGAAGTGCAAAAAAATTCTAAATGACCTTAATTTTTGGCTTAATACTTTCGTTGCAGAAAACTTGTGTTAAATATTAATTAATAAAAATATTTTCTGCCCACTTGGCAAAGAAATTAACGATAATTACTAAACCATTAATATGTTTAATTAAGAGTAAAGGTTTAACGGCTAATGATTTTCAGCCAATATCTTACCTAAAAGTTCATAAAAATGACATTTAAAAATGCATTTTTTGTAAATAATTTTTATACATTACTGCATTTCCAAATAGATAATTTATTTATCTTATTTTTCACTAGTTATTATATCATGTTGAGCTGAAATTAAATGGTTGCTAAGATTGATGATTATTTAATTGCTTACTGAAATGTTAATTTATGAGAATTTTACAATAGTAGGTTGATTTCTACGAATTGTTTCCGAATAACGATTCTAAACCAGAAATATGTTTTCTTACAAATGAAAAAAAGTCTTTTCAAAATTCAATTTCTAAATTCCTGGAAGAATTTCTTTTAAAATATTTAATGTTTTGTTGTACAATATTTTAAATACAATAGAAATAAAATCTTCTGTTCTGCTTTACTACTCAAAGTGCTCCACAAAATACATAATTCTTTTGACAACTCTAGATTTTCCTTTTCAGAATAATTGCAGTCCCTTATACCTTGAATTTTAAATATTCTACAAGGCGTATGACAGTGATTCTTAAAAGCTTAACTTATTCAAAGCATTATGTGCATTGTTTATTTTGATATTTGTGATAAATAAGACATTATATCTCTGTAGTTGTATTTCTGCTGTTTACAGTTCTCCTCAATAATTTTGGAAATGTTTCCAAACACAAGATATTTTCTTTTCATTATGTATTTGTAATTTTGGAATATAAAAATAAATTATATTTAACTGAATCTATTTCACAATTCTCTTGAAGAAGGAATTTGTTGACTTACGATGTAAGAAATTGTGTAATATACAATATTACACTATTAGTTTAATAATTTAAGCAAATATTTAGGATTATTTTTTTTCTGAATTGTATGTGTAAATTTCTTATAAGTGCTTAAAATATTTATGTGCATTATATATATTTTCAATATGATCTCAGTAGAGTTTAACTAGGAGGAATCTGAATAGCAGAAAACATTTGGTATTAAGTTATATTAAATGTCTGATCGACATTTTTCTTTTAATCTTAAAAACTCTTATTTTATTATGTAAAACAAATTAGACATTTGTTGTAAAAACATCCTACTGTTATGTTATATGTTCACGAAGGTTTGTTTAAATTATAGAACAGGATAATTAATAAAAATTAATCGTGATTTTTAAGTATGCTGGTTATAAAATTCCTTTAGTATACTATATAATCAGAGAAAATAATTACTTTTAGTCTAAATTTATCGAAACTTATTGCAAGCATCTCCTTGAACCCTTGAACATAAACGCTGTTTCGTTCAGTTCCATTCTTCGCCAATCCAATTCTTATGTTAATCAAAATTGTCTATATTGGTATCAAAGCTACATTAAATTATAGTCTTTGCTTGAAAAATTCTTATTTTGCAAGAATAAAAATAAAATGACAAAAAAAATAATATCATATACTTTGAATTCACTATATTCAGACGAACCAACTATAAGAAAAAATTGCATTAGAATAAAAATACAGGAATCTCTTCATTATAATTCTTTAAAAAAAATATTAGTTATTATCATTTAGTATAAGTTGCGCAAAATGTTTCTATATTAAGTTTTTACTAAATTTATAATGAATTGTTTTGTACAATAAATGTAAATATAAAGTTCCATATTTAACTTAACCGATTAATAGACATTTAACTACAATTTAGTCTCTAATTAGTTTTGAATTCAAGTGTGTAAATATTAATATAAAATCTACAATTTATGTGATCTTTAGGGTTTACAACTATACAGAAAGCTTAAACTCAGTTTCAATAAAAATCTGCATTGATGAAATGAAGAGTTGAGAGATATTGACATTGACAATTGAATTTAGGTTTTAGAAATATAATAGGTTTATGAAAAATTTAAACTTATTAATAATATGTTTTCAGTTAGATACAAAAATTGCCCTAAAAGTAAATTATACTACTCATTCAGCAAAAATACTTATAGTTTTCCTAAAACAAATAGTAACTTAAATAGTTAGGTTATTGATTTACCTGTTTAAAAAAACACAAAAAAATAAATTTTAATTTATATCTATTTTACCGCTATTTACACACAAATGTTAAATCAACCGAGATCTACATTTTAAAGTGGATTTCGAACCATACACTATTTATTCGAGGTCAAACTTTTCCCCTGATAATGTTAATACTTCACACAAAGAATTAAAAAATTAAGTTGCAGTTGGTTAAGCTACCACTACATGTTCCCCTTTTCACACTATAGATCAAAACCAATCAGAACCTGAATCCTAAAAAGGATTCCAAATCATTGCAAATATTTAAGTCCGAACTGGCAATAAATAGATTCCACAAACTATGAGACTAAAAGACAAAGAGTTTCAGTGGTTATGTCACTGCTGATTGACACATTAGATGGTTTAAAAATACAAAGGAAAACACATTAAATTGCGTTTTTAATAAGTATCCAATTTATAATCTAACCGGCGTTTCTCCAAGAAAATATACAAAGTTAAAATTCGAATCTCGACAAAACACATGATCTTTAGCATGGTAGATTTCTACTTATTCCTCTCTCCACTTAAAGAGTCGATCCGCAAGGGGAGTCAGTAGTGGAAATTTAATAAATTAAATCGCCATCACATCTGTTGCAGGGTATATGATATATTCTTGCTCGGGCAAACCATTTCAACTTAGAAAGATTTTGTAACAAGATTTTCTGTTAAAAAAGAGTTGCATTGAAAAAGCGAAGGAAGTGAAATAGGAAAGGTAAAAAAAGGGGAAAAAAATCTATTTTCAACTAAAACCTCCCTTTAGAATGTCAGTCTTCGCATTGAGGAAAAAATAAGATGAGAAAAACGAATTTCTTGAGATTCTTAAGTAGAAAGTACCTGGTAGGAATTGAGTTTCTACCACTTGTAGTGGGAACGCAGTTTCATTTTGAAGGGAAGCAGGGGAAGCAATCATTTCAATTGATCTCCCCCTTCTTCAACCCACCCCCGAAACCAAGAATTTCTGCTTCCATTTGAAGTTAGAGATTCAATTCATTAGGGCTAGAAATGTTCCATGCTGAAAGATATAAGTTGTGGAAAATTCTATGGCTAAATTTATTACTATTTTTTAGAGCTTTTATCGTGTACGTTTATTGTAAAATAATATTTGCAATACGAACTTTAACTTATACTCCATTTCACAAGTATCGGATAAAGATCCAATGACGATTTCTTTTCCTAAAATAAATTGAATTTCTTACGCAACTAAAAAAATAGAAAGTGAATATGTTTTATTCTTTAAACATCGCTTAGTCCAAGATTAAATGTTATTATACCATAATATATTTCTGGTTGTTTTGTAATACATTGCTTCTATTTATTTTAAATTTGTCTTCTAATCAACATAAATACTTCTTTTGAGTTAAAACAAATTTATTTGTTGGTAGTGCTGATAAATTAATTCATATTAAAATATCTCATAAATCTGTTTTTAGCAGTAAATTTGTGATGCTAGTATATTTTCAATACTATTTTCTTAATCGACGAGGATAATTTCACACTTCTTTCTCACTGGTATAAAATTTTAGGAAAATATAATTTTCTTAAGCAAAACTCCATGATTTAAAATATTTAATTGTTTGAAAAATGAAACAAACATCCATAAATAGCTTTCATTAATTTGATTTTCAAAACTTTTTTTGTAGTCATCAATCAACTAGTTTAATTTTACTTTATTTAAAACAATATATATATATAAGAAGAAAAATTTTCAAAATAATATTATATATTTATATATATATATATATATATATATATATATATATATATATTATTTTGAAAATTTCTCTTCTTCATTCTTCATACCATACGACGTTTTCATATCTTTCCCTAATATGTAAATACATTTTTCAGTAATCGTTTAATGAAATTTACACCTACATTAACAAAATCAATTATGCTTTTATTTCATAAATTAACTAATTGTGTATGACAACGATTGTATATAAAACGACATTCTCAATATCATACTTAATTCAAAGCAAAAGTATCCACTAACGTTTTAAGTGCATTTTATGGTGTTTTAATGAGATTATATTCTGCTAAAAAGGGATATATTTTAAAATTAACTTGCTGATATCTATTCAACAAAATATAATTAGGTACTCAATAATGCGGAAAACGAATAGCTTGAAAAATAGTGAAAAACAATGTATTTAAATTGTTAGTATGTACCTTTTTGTAACTACATTAAGATGAGATGTTAACATTTAAAACAATTAAATAAGTATTTAAGTCACAAGATTTCTGCATTTATGGGTGAATGACTGCTTTATTGTAACTTTTAAAATTAGTCATTCTCGCAAAGTTATTTGCAACATTGGATACAAATTGCAAATCATAAACTCATTACAATTGGAAAACATGCACTATTTTTATGCATATTTAACCATAAGCATTCAAATATTGGTACTTTAAATATTCATTAAATATGGCTATTTATAGATTAATTTATTAACAGAAACATTAAACAATAATGCTTAGAATGCATCCGGGATTAAAAATCTAATTTAATTTTATATTCATTTTATAAACATTCTAAGATACTTATTTGATAGTTTTAAATTTTGTAATCAACGTTAAGACGTTGGTTATTTTACAACTGTCAGTCTTAGATTTTAAGACAATTGAAACACAACAACTTTTTTATGCATTTTCATGAGTCATTGGTTCTTTATATATAATCATTTTTACGCAATTTATATTTTTCTGTTGGTTTCAGAATCATAAAACATGTGTATATGTACAGCTTACAACGTTTTTAGATTTTGAAATCACAATCCTTAAAACTAGTTTTGGAATGTATTAAAAGTATAAGAAAATTAAAAAATATATGCATAGTAGAAAAACAACAATATTTCAGAAGAAATTAACATTTAAAAACACTATGAAGAGTCATGCTAAACATTTCAATTATTAATAAATAAAATGTATATTATGCAAAATTTGTGTCCCTTAAAACAAATCAAGCAGTTTTAAATATATTTAAATCTTAAGAATCTAAATATTTATTTTGAAAATAAATTTGAGTCCTTAAAAATAATGGTATATTAAAAATGTGAAATCAGCGAAATTAATGTGGCAGACATTTTCATTATCTGACACAGATAGTTTGATAAATATATTTTATAAATTTTTGAACAGATATAAAATTCTTAATGGACCTTTTTACAAAAAAAAATCATTTAATTATAAAAATACTGATATTCAAATCAAGCTTTAATTCTTAGGTTGGATCATCAATTTTGTTTAGAGACTCCTTTCATTACCATATAAAAATCATTAATATTTTAAATAACGTTTAAAATTTCCAAGACAGAAAATGATTTCACGTACATGTATCTTTTAAATTGAAAACTGAGGAAATCATATATATCTTGTGATATATTTTATCTTACAAGTATGTTTTTAATTAAATAAATATAAAATTATTAAAAAGAATTATACTTTACTTGGTTAGATTACATTGTTCTTCTTTACAATGTTTTTTTATTTCGAGTCAAAATAAGAAAATACAAATATTGTTACTTTACAGCAGTTTTATTCATATTTTAAAAAAATAAGAATTCACATGTATAAAGTTTAAATCCAGAAACATAATTTATCGAAATTATAAAATGACATACAAACCTTTTTATTAACATATATTGGAGTTATTAGTAATAATATTTGAAAGTTCATGAAAATTAAGAAAGATTAATTTAAAAATAGCATGCTAAATATTTCTCTAAATTTGCAGTCGCAAGAGTTTTGCTTGCTTGTTTTATGATACATCTAAAAAGAAGTTAAAATTTTTATAAATAATGACTTTAAGTTTGAGTGGATAGGGATATTTGAATTTTTAAACTATTAATTATATATACATTAGAACATCTTATTGGAGTCAAGGATTCGGCTTGTTGCTCTCTAAGCCACCAAGGATTATGAATAATGACCACCACGCTCATTGCCAGATAATTTTAGTTTTCTGAAGACATATCTATGGACGCTAATTTTAATTCTTTTTATGCTTCATCATCAATTTATTGACTGCTTGTCAACTAATTCAGAGATGCGAAGAACGGGAGTAGGATTAAAAATATATAATTCAGATTATTCCTTTACATTATAAAAGTTTTAATTTACATTTAAATAAATGACAGCATGACATTTTAAGTTGATACTATTTGAATAGATATGGCCTAGTGTCGTATTATTATTTTGCATTAGGATTGATTTTATTTCCATTTTATGCATTAAGTCATACAATGTTTTATTATTTATTGTCTATATCCATTGATATTCATTTTTATATCTATGAAGTAAATCGAAATATCAACATTCTTACTGTATTTGTTTCCTTTTAAATGGAGTCCATATTCATAAGTATCATTTTACAGAATTACTTGCTATACTGCCAACAAATTATATTTTTTGAGCATTTTCTCTTATACATTATAAAGCATAGTAACAGTATGAAAGCATTGGAAATGAATTCAAATTATTTCAATCATTAGAAACATGAAATTCCGAATACGCCAACATGTTAATAAGCAAATATTTAGGTTTAAGTGACGTGAACTAGTTTTTTTATAATAATATAATTTGTCAATTTAGTTAAAGGATAAATCATATCAAAAGAATACTATTGATCCTCGTTACGATTTGGCTTCTTTTCAGATATTGCATTTTACATTCAAATATGTAATTTTCTAGTCGGTTAGATTAAAAAAAATTTTTTTACACCAAGCACATCCCTTTATCTCTAAAACATTTACTTAAAACAAGAAACAATAGTGTTGCTGATTCAAGTGGAGCTTGAAGGATTTGGCTCTCAGTCCACCATATGAAACGATGCAGGAAAACGTTCCATTATATTTACATATATACATTACGTTCCAGAGTTTTGATTTAGTCAGATAGAGTTTTAAGTTCGTTAGAGAGATTCAATTTCATTAAAATAATGAATTCAAGAGATGAGAATCCTTATTGTTTTCTTTAAAAGATAATATTTTAATTCATTATGTATTTTGATAAATTAAAAAATATATGCTTAAAGTTTCTCAGATCATACATGTGCAACTGAGCAAATGGAAACTGACTGAATAAATATAAGCTGTCTTATAATATGCAGGCATTCTTAATTTGTAAGCCACTTATTAGTTAAATACCTAACTACATTTTCTATTAAAAATATTGCCATTTAATTTTTTTATTCATAATCCAGATTCTTTCAGGACTTTTTCATACAAATTCTATCCTTTTATCTACTCTTGCTTCTAAGTCTATATGTTATCGATGTGATACTTTTAAAAAATTTAACTATCTCTGAAAAATTGTTTGGGTGAAGGATCTGTACACAATTTTATGAAATTTTCTTGTACAACATTCCTAAATCTGAGTTTTTTCTATGAATATAAAATAAAATATTTTGGTGTAACTACTTTGGAATTTAATTCTATGCTAAGCTTAAGAACATTAGCAATTATAACGCATTAGTTTTCAATTAAAATTATCATTAAGTAGTTATAAAATGGTGTTTTACTTGATTCTTAAAAACAGTCACTGAATTAAAGAATGGGTTTTCTAATAACTTCACTTTAAGTATAAAATTATGTATACGAAGTTAACAGTATGTGGGAATCAAGATATGCAAATGATTATAATTTCAGCGAGACATACATCACTCTAAACAATGGAACCACTTCAAAGTATTATTTAAAGTTTGGCGATTTCAATTTTGGCAGCTATGTTTTTTTAAAAAAAAAACAATCAATATGCCTTGTAGAAAAATGTGATATTTATTTTTTTTTGATCAAGTATACGAATTCGACAGAGGAAAGATGTAGACTTTCAAGACAAAACCAAACAACTGTAATGCATATATGTGATCGTTGAATTCAGGAGAGTATGATGGACCGATGCGTTCGATCACATCCACATCTGTGCCCTACTTCCGAGGCAAATTGTGCGCATGGCAGTGACAGATAACTTAGCCACATCATGAACCATAGAACAGCACATTTAGTCTGTAACACCTTATCCAGGGCCTACGCATACAATTCGAAGCCACTTACATCAGAGTGGTCTATCAGCAATACGTCCATTGCTTCATCTACCCTTGACGCAGAACCACAGAAGTCTCCGCCGCCAATGGTGCAATGAAAGAAGGATGTGGTTGGCAAAATGGAGTGAAATTGTCTTTACTGATGAATCACGCTTCTGTCTGCAACACAATGATGGTCACATTTAAGTCTGGATAAACCGGGGAGAGACGATGCTAAACAGCTGAGTTATTCACCACCCATTTGTACTGTATTTATGAGGTGGTATTGGATATCATTCTCAAATTCCTCTAGTACGCATTATCAGTATTTTAAACAGCCAGATATATATCTCTGAAGTATTGGTGTCAGTTGTCCTTCATTACCTTATATGGCAAAGTAAATAATAATCTATCTTTTTATTAATTACTTGTGTATTTTAGATGAACCACAGTTAAATTCTGTCGCCTAATTAAATCACTTCAAATACATATTTTTCAGATTGTTTCAATATTCTTAGTGCAAAACGCTGTAAATAAAGCACTGCGCCACATTTATTTATTTGTTTCATTTTAATTTCATGCGCTGCAATATTTTTTACAAAATAGCTTTAATTTTTGTCTTACGAAAAATATATAAATATATATCTTTATCTAAATATAACTTCTTTAAATGGAAATTATAATAAATTGTGTGAAAAATAATTTCCTTTATTAAATTGTTTATTGGTGCTTAAAAATGTCATAAAAATTGTAATTTTTACTAATAAAGATAAGAATCAGAAACTATAATGCAAATAATTTACTGTCATATCTCAAGTCTCTGTATGCATAAAATAAATATAAATAAATATATGTCTAATTATTAATAAAAAAGAGATTCTTAAAGTTATTTGTATTTTGAACACTTACAACAAAGTGCATGCAATTTCAGAGTCTCATTTGTTTTATCTTAAGGAAAATGTTTTGAATAAAACTTGAAGCTATGCAACTTGCTGATAGTTTGAAAACAATATAAAAGCTTAAAAAATGAATCATTATTTCAAAGTCAGTTAGTTTTGTGAAAGAAAAATATAGTTCTTTTGGTAAGAATTCTTAGACATTTACTATCAGCAAAATATTAAACATTTATTGTTTCGCAGTTGTTTAATCCATTAAGAAGAAATAATGTTGAACTCAAACAATAAATTTAGTCATTTGTTTTTGAAATGAATGAGTCAAAAGTTTATGAAAGATAAATTCTTAAAATATAAAGTACGTTATACAAGTTTTATTTGCAAGCAAAAGATTGCTCTAAACAGTAATTATATTTTTTGCGTTATAATATAGAGAGAGGAAACAAAAAATAATTTCAAATTTTAGCTAAGAAAATTAATTTCACTTATAGTTTTGATTAAAAACTATTATTATGGCATGGAATGGTTTTATATATTTAAATTATAAATTTCAAGGTATTTTTATGTGTTACATTAAATGCTATTTTACTCCAAATCTCTTTGTCATTTTGAGATTTATGATCTGAAATTCTTTTCATTGAAACTTTCTTAAAGAAAATAATTCTTTTATTCCACAAACTGAAAATGAGGAATGTAAACATACATCCATAATTACTTAGGAAAGCAATTACAGGTAAAATTAATGTCTTTCCTTTAATTAGTTTCTAATTATTAATCTTTTCTAAGCAAATTTCAAAAATTCCTTTAAAGATTATAGTTCAATACATGCAGATTTGTATTTATTTAATAGATATCACGATTAACTGAATAATAAATCAGTAATTTTATTTAGAAAAATCTTTTCTTATGATATGCATTCAAAATAATATGCATTTTCATTTTAAATCTATAAATGTAATATAATTTACGTCTTTAATTTTAATAGATTCAAAAACATATTTTAAAATACCTTAGGAACATAGTTTTGAAAATCCTATGCAAAATACATTTTTTCTTGTGTGTGAGAATAGTCATACCACTTCTCTACTTAGACTTAACTACATTTTATTAGAAACATCTATAATCTTAAAAGTAGAAAATATGACAAAAATAGAATTATTTAAATAATGCTACTACTTAACTGCATTATTCGTGTAATTTGTTTACAGATAAGTTTGTAATTAATATTTTGCATAGTAACAATTAAAATATTTGGTGTTGAAATTCATAATACGTGTTTACTAAATGTGATTTATTTTTCATATTAAATAATGAAACAATGGTATAAGTTTCTCTACTTGTAAATTTTGCCAGTAAATTTTAATATATGGCTAACAATCTTCTAGAAGCCTCTAAATCTTCCTTGAATTTTTTCATAAATAATTTCGAAAAAATTATGTTTTTAAATTATTCAACAGAACAAAAATAGGTCAGTTTAAGTTATGAAATTACTTCTACATATTATATTTAATTCACTGTGTAAAGAAATTGTATCTAATATTTTAAAATCAGTGGATTAAAATATTTTGCAATAAATTATAGTATTTTTGTGAGAAATATTTCATAATGTTTCATCTGTGTTATCATGAAATATAGTGTAATAATTCTTAATTAAAGACAAATATCTTTTTAATGATAGTTTAATTAACTGAACTTGTGTCTACTTAAAAGAATTGTTATTAAATTATAAAACATGTTTAAGAAATATTAAATTTCTTCATTATTTGTTGAATGAGGAATAAAAACAAATTTAAAATGTTGAACTAATATTTAACATAAAATTTAAAAATAGTGTTCGTTGTAATTTATGGATTACAATCTGCAGATATCTTGAAAATTTTGTGTGCAACACTTTAAATTAAATGCTAGACAAATAACAGAGTTGAAAACGTGCATACGAAATGAAAAGTCTACTATGTAACTTTTCGTGATCTGTCACTTCAGCCATTCATATAAATGTAACTTGCCATGATATCTTTTGAACAGTTTACAAAAGTGAATATATTTATTTGCTTACATTTGAATTTATTTAGATACTTTTATATAAAATAATATTATATTTAGTAATGATATAAGCAATTTTGATGCATAAACGTGGCTTTAAATTAATTGCTCACTTAACTGGTCATAGAAAAAAGTTTTATGGGTACAAATTTATTTGATTGTGCTTTTTCTAATAACATTATCAATTAAAGATATCAGACAATTTTCATAAATTCGAAATTAAGCTTAAAGCATTTGAATAAATTTTTTTTTGAAGTATTTACAAGAAAAAGTTGTGTGAAAGGAATGATAATTGTGTAGAAGTATATGTTGTTGACTATTAAGATTATCAAAAATAGCTATAAATGTTTCAGCTTAATAAACTGCATTGTCCAATCACATCAATATGATCATCTCTTTTTTTAAATTTTGGAGTATTGGCACCATGTAGTTGACTGCCTAGAAATTGAAAATCGTTTTTAAAGCCATTTTAATATGTGCATGTTCAGAATTTTAAAATAAATAAAAATAGTTGTTTGCTGAAGCGTTTGATTACAGAACTTCGGTCATTCCCATACAAAAGGAGATAATTAAGTCGAGGTCAACAGTTTAAATCTGTATAGACATACGTGAATAGGTGACATTTGAACCCAGAAATTGTTCATCTAAAAGACAGGCAGCTAACCATTTAGGTGCGATTTGGACTAAAAAATATGTTGGTCATGGGGAAGGAAGCATGGCCTATCGAAAGCATTGGAAAGTCATCGATATTACTGACTGGAATAGTTAAATTGACTTCCTAAGAATAAAGTGGAATCAGCAACTGAACAAGTATAGGTATCATTACAGAATATTGACAAATTGGGTATTATGTTGGAAGACTTGTCTTTGTCTTTCAAATGTCATTTTATGTGCTTAAAAAGAGATAATTATACATAAGTTATAATTATCTCTTTAACGCACATAAGAATGAATTTGATGTGAATGAGTTTAAAGTGAATTTTTAGCGATTATAAATTTTATTTGACAAAGTATGTTTTGAGCTTAAAAACTACTAAATTGAAGGCAATGTGCTAAGTTTTCTCCTGCTAGCTCAGTGGAGACTTATGCTAGTAACTCTTAAAGTGGTTCAACAATTTCACGATCTTTTCAGGATAAATCTCATCCTTATTTTCTTTCGCACATTTTAAAATTAAATTTCACAGTATTAAGAAGTACAGACTTTCTTAATCCTGTATAGTTTTGTAATTATACGTTTCTCTCATTTCAAATTATATGTTAATTACTATTATCTTAAAGCTCTTTTCTATAAAAGTCTCTCTCTGTTAAAAGCGTCTTAGTATATAGTATCATAAAGTTATCAATGTAAAATTTCAGTTTAAAATCATAACTAATTATATACTTTATGAATAAATTTTCTATTTTTAGTGAACTTATCTCTCCTATATATTTCTCAAAATGAAGCAAACCTGCTTAAATATAAGTGGTACATAATAAATTCACCTCAAATTGCCCAAACTAAATTTTTATGTAAATTAAGTTAAAAAAATTTTCTTAATTAAAAATATGAATAACGTTACTTTATTCATGAAATATTTTCTAAATTATATAGTTAAGTATTCTTTAATAAATCAAGGCAAATTATATATCTTTGTTTAATATGATGCATTTTAAAAAAGTTAATATAAAATAACAGCAAAACAGGCCATGTAGTAGAATTATTCATTATTTATTCAAGAAAGCTTGAGTAAAATTGGTACCTTCTTTCAATACATCAATAATTTATTTTCAATAGTTAAATATAAGCATTTGTCAGTAAGTTTTATTACTGAAGTGAATTCGTGTTATACCAATATATAACTAAATATAAATTAATATTATCGAAAATTAGCTATACATGCATCAGCACTCACTTCAGGTACTTAAAGCATATCTTTATGCAAATTTTAAATCTAAATATAGTATTCAGTTTTTTCTTCTAAAAGTATTTCTATGTAAAAAGTATCAGATATTATATACTATGCATACATTTCACATTCACATATTTGTGTATATATATATATATATATATATATATATATATATATATATATATATATATATATATATATATATATATATATATATATATATATATATATATATATATATATATATATATATATATATATATGTATATATATATATATATATCTATATATATATATATATATATATATATATATATATATAACCTTAGCGGCTGAATAATTTTTCTCCCCGTAGTGAGTGATTATGAAGTTGAAACACATGTTCCTTTACTTGGTTGCTAGATCCCCATGGTTTGGGTTAGTGTTTACGTTAATCTGTAACTTTCAAACTCTTTGCACTGAAAGGCATGTTGTGGAAAGAAGGGTTTAGCTCAGGCGCTTGAGAATAAATGAACATTCAAACCCATTAACATTTGTATAGTAAGGGCTAACCCATACAGCAAATGTATGCATATATATTATTACAAACATATATACATATGAACTATGTAGCAATTTATATTCTGTATTATTGTATCAGGATAATCAGAACAATACCAGCATTTTTTCATCTTGATTATCTTTTCTATTACCACAATCTTTCAATTATTTTGTATAGTTTACATCTTTGTCATAGAGTCTCATATGATAGGTATGTAAATTACAGAAGTAAGTGTAATAGCATTACATTGCAATTTGAAACATTTTGATACAATTTGAAACATTTCTATTATAGACTTTTTCTCCTTATCATCACTGAGATATGAATACGTCCTTATATCTGCGTGATATTTTTACGTCCTTAAAGTCAAAAGATGTTGCAGTTAAAATATGCATGCAATTTTAAGAATTATTGTTCTTGCATTAAAAATAGAATCCTCACACATTTTAGGATACTATATTAAAAAAAGTGTCAGTTATTAAAAATTATCGTCTCAGAAATTGGAAAAAGAATAAATATTTCATTTTTATCTATTTATAAATTTAAATTTTATTTGCAGAAAACACATTACTCATATATGCTTTTTAAGAACGTCTCTGATATATTGCTTTGGCAAAACTTTATCTGACGTTTCAAATTGAAATGTATTGATTTTTATCATCGGATATAAAAACTGTATGAATTATATTTATTAATTTATTTTAGAAAATTTCAAACATATCTGAAAAATAACAAAATTCTAGAGTTCTTAAGATTATAACATTAAGAACTCAATATTTTGTAGTTCATTCCGAAATTCTAGAAGATATAATTTGTCATTTCTTATCGAAATTTAAAATTTGTCTTACTTAAAAATTTAATCTACTAAAACTGGTTGAGAAAAAACTCAGAATTGACTAAGAGTTTATAAAAAAGTATTTCAATTTTATTACTTAATATTTAGAAAAAAGAGTTAAATTTTTAATATGGTTGGTTGACATATTGAAACAAATAAGATGGAAATATTTTAATAAATTAAAAAAATTAATTGATTTTGAACAATATTTTGCTTTATAAACTAAAAATTAATTTTAAAAATTAATTATTATTTAAGCAATAATTAATTAAATTTAAAAATTTCCATGTTTAATAATCAGGACACGAATATAGGAATGAACGTATACAAAAATAAAAGGAATATAAATTTGAACAATGGATTATATATTAAACTGTAGTAAATGTTTTTCTTCATATAAATTATCTCCAATAAAATAAGCTTCCCATATTATAAGGTCATATCTGTGATATATTTCCTCATTAGTTTAATTAAATACATAAATATTACCCAAAAATTTTAATTAAAATTTTTGAAATTGTTTGTATACATAACCAAGGCAAGTGCAACAGTCTGAAGGAGGCATGCAAATAATGTGAAATTTACAACATGCATTAGCGGAGGTGAGGTATGCAAATGAATAGAATTTCAGAGCAGACGCACATCGCTTCCACCTGTGGCGACACTTCAAAGCACTATTTAGGCTTGGAGATTTCGACGATTTTAAGTTCGGCAATTTTAATTTTCTTGTGCTTTCTTCAAAATAAATAAATAAAATAAATAAATAACGATCAATTATGCCTCATAGAACACAGCAATCACTTTTTGATTAAGTATCCGAGTTCGACAGAGAAGGGAATGTGGCTTTCCGAGATTGTGGATTATCTTTCAGGGAAATCAGTAATCGTGTAGGATGAAACCAAATTGTAATGCATGCATGTGATCTTTGGATGAAGGAGGGTATGACGAACCGACACGTTCGATCGCATCCACATCAGTGCATCACTTCAGAGGCAAATTGTGTACATGACAGTGACGGATCTCTCAGGCTCATCACGAACCACTGCACAGCACATTTAGTCTGGAACACGTCATTAGGTGTTTGCGCGTACCATTCGTGTACAGCAGAGTAGTCTGTCCGCAAGACATCCATTGCTTCTTCTACCCTTGACGCAGAAACCCAATGGTGTGTCTCTGCCGCCAATGGTGCGATGAAAGAAGGATGTGGACGACAGAATGAAATGAAATTGTCTTTACTGAAGAGTGAAGCTTCTGTCTGTAATAACACTATGTTTGCATTCAATTTTGAAGACTCGTTGGAGAGAGAATTCTGAACAGTTGCGTTATGCACCGCCACACTGTTCTCGCGGTATTGGATTCTCGCATTTATGTAATACGCATTGCCAGTACTTTAAGCAACTAGAGCTACAATTTCGAAGTATTGGAGTCAGTTGTCATTCCTTACCTTTTCCCCACAGCCATATTTCAACAGGATAATGCTTAACCACGTACCGCACTCATTGTTCAAGTGTTCTTCATCAACCGCTATATTTAATTGCTTCCCTGGTTGTCTCACTCTCCGTATCTTTCGCCGATAGAAATAATGTTCTTTGGTTGCATGTGGTCCTTATTTGCTCAATGACTGACCCAGATTACATCCCCAGCTTACACAACAGATCAACTTTTCCAGCGTGCGGAAGCTGCTTGGTTTGCTGTATATTAGGAACACATGCAAAGTATCTTTGAATCAATAGCGAGGCGTGTGGAAGTGGTGATCTTTAACAATTGTGTTTACTCTGACTAATGATTTTGGCAGGAACCGCACTTCACCGAAGTCTATAAATTTAATCATTTGATGCTACGTCAACATGTTATCTAAAATATATATTTTGCTGTGATATTTCTTTCTCCCTTGGTGTTGCAATTTGGGTGGACTTTAGTTTAATTATAAATTTCACACATAATCATAACAGCGAGATTTGGATTCTAGTTGACAGTCATAGTTATTCAGTACCGTGAAAATTGGAGGGATATTGTGGACCAGAGGGAAATTTGTGTTTTCAAAAAGCTTAAAGCTTTATCTGAGTCCTCCATTATTCATTTTCAACGGATTCCATTACATGTCGATCTTAAATATAACGATTTCACCGATGGCCTTGCTAAGCATGGATCATCGCTTCCTCTTGGTTCTACTGATCCTTTGACTTTCCAAGCAATTTTCTCTAGCAGTAGAGCTCTTGTCAACTCATCTTGGAAAATTCCGCCATCTCATCCTTGGTATTCTGGCTCTGATCCTGGGGGATCTAAGAGTTTCGACGGTGAAAGACGTGATCAGACTGCCTTGTCCAGACTCAGATTCAGCCATCTTCGGACTCTATGGTTTTCCCAGGGTAAACAAGTCTTTTCCACCAGCACTTTGTGAAATACTAACGAAGCCAGTTCTGAACATCTACTGAACTGCATTGGCTTTTCAGAGCGTGAACATTTTTACAGCTCTGGATCTGTCCTCGATTCTTTGAAGGCCAATGATGCCAGGGACCTGGTCTTATTCAGACCAGGGGATAAGAAAGAAGAAGATATTTTTATTATTAGACACTTATCTTCCTATTAAAATGGGTTTGAGATTTTATTTTTTAAATATTTCTCGGCTTCATTATTATTTCTTATACAATAACAAAAAATATTTGATATATATTATTAATAAATATAGGATAACTTTATTTCAAAGACAATTATAACTGATACCGTTAAATGAAATATAATTTTGAAGTATCTCCTTAATTCTTTTAATCGTAAAACAAAAAAAAGTTATGAATATGCAACTGTTTATTTCTTATGCAATGTTAATATTTAATCTAATATTAGGAATGATAAATTGTACTACAGCGTTAGGTTTTAAATTTTGAAAAGGCATATTATTATTATACAGTTTTTAGTATTATAAATAACTTGAATGGAATCATTTATTTTACAAATGCCAAATATTAGTGCTTAAGTCATAAGTTTACTATCCCCTCAATACTTTTTGACCATATCCTTAAACTTATCAAATATAGTACAGTTATTTAAATGTTCAATATAATTTTTTGATTAGAATCACACAAAACTCAATAAAGGGAATCCACACTTTTACTTCTGTAGAGATGGTTTTGCAAGAAATCATGCAAAGTCAGTCCATTAAATTAAGCGACCGCAGCCTTTCTTAAAAGACTGGGAAAATTACTCTCTCTTCCCATTATCTCCCATCCTTTAATCTTACTGGACTGAAACATACCCTGTTTTAGAGTTTTTATAAAAGTCAAGTTAATATATATTTTAGTCTTGTAAAAAGAAAGAGAATGATTTCGGTTTTCTATCAAAATTTCCTTCTGAGTCAATGCATAACCTTTCTTATTCCCAGTAAGTCATAAAAATAGTCAATGAAACTGATATTTGCTAATATTTATAAATAGTCTATTTCACTAAAACTAAAATACTTATATTTGTTTCTGTTTTGAAATTTTATTATATATATATATATATATATATATATATATATATATGTATATATATTAAAATTTCATAACAGGATATCTTTTCATATATATATATATATATATATATATATATATATATATATATATATATATATATATATATATATATATATATATATATATATATATATATATATATATATATATATATATATATATATATTGAGATTGATATTCATGATATTTTGATATTAATGAATAATTTAGTAACACTTCGAAAATTTTATTTTGAATCGATCAAAGAAAATGTTAATTTTAGTTAATATTTTAAATATTGTGCATAGTTTGACATTATAATTTTTTTAAGTATTTTTAACGTTATAAAAAATATTACATAGTTCAAGTATTGTTGTAAAAAATTGAAAAATATTTCTTAACTTTGCAACAATGTTAAAAACTCCCATATTCTAACATTTTTGTAGGCACTGTACCCCTGTCAACACTATTTAAAAGAGAAACAGCTCTGGAATGAATAAGCTTGCCAAGTACACATTTTAGAATGCCAAAATATGCCAAGTACACATTTTAGACTTTCCAATACCTAATTTGCATAATTGCAAAGACCCACTGCCACAGAAAAGAACCCCAAAACATTAGAAATTCATATTTTATATCTCAAAAAAGGAAAACAATTTCCTTTTCGCTCATTTCGGTCAAAGTGTTTCGCTATTATTCTTTCAGGTAAAAGAGAAAGAAAGTAGTTCTTGGGGTGAGATGAAGAGAAACTCTACAAAACTGTTACACCCACGGACAACTGAATTGGATTTAGTACTTTGGAGTAGGAGAGGAAGTACCGTAGAAGAGAGTGGGGAAAAGAGGAAGTAGGCAATGAATTGGAAAACTGGGAACTCAGTTATTCTTCCGGCTCACTAATCGCTTATCGATGAAAAGCTTAATAAATCGTGTGCAACGAAAGGTAGTCGATTTTAAATTCAACGACAAATGATTATTATTAAAGTTTTAGAACAGCACTACTTGAATGTTTTGATGGATTTCACATTGTTTCATCAGACTGTTTTATTGAAAATGCTTTGTTTTATTCAGTTTCTACAGGGATTCGAAAAGAAAATTTTTCCATTTTTGAATATTTGAATTCGTTTATTTTTATTCACGTGGTTTGTGGTGGTGTTTAAAATTACAATTGTTTCAAATTAATGTAGAGTTATTTATTGCATTATTGTCTAAATTTTTAGTGTTAATGAAACAAAAAAGTAAATTAAACAGGTTTCCAAATTTTAAAACTCCTTTCCATGTACTTATTACATGTAAGTCTAATGAGATAACGAAGAATTTTTTCTTCAATATAATTATAGTTTTATAAATTTAGTGCAGATGGTTATCTTTTTATAGATTTTGTGAAGTGTTTATTTGCTACATACTTATTTTAGGGGTGTATGTAAATTCATTATATATGTATGATGTTCACTATATTGAGTTTAATTTCTTTGTTCCAATCTTTATAAACAATGGTTAAGTTAAAATAAACCAACAATTTAGGTTAAATTTTGAAAATATTTAAAATACTCTCTTCGAACCTATATACTGTTGAAATTACATTTATTTTATAACTTTCACTAAAATTTTTTTATGATTTCTTTTAATACTAATATAACTTTTACAAAAAAATAATGATAATAATTTGTTTTAAAATTAAAATAACATTCAGGAAAGATTGATTTTATGATTTATTTTATATAATAGTAACTTTTAAAAAAACGGCTTTTTTGAGACTTATTTATTTTTAAAATATACTGGTTTGATTTATTTTAAAATTAAAATTTTCAAATTCATATTTCAAATATTATTAGGAATAACACCTACAATTTATAATATCCTTACATGTAAATAAATCAAGACGATAGTTAAAACTTTTTAATAGGAGCTACTAAGTTTATAAAATAATTCATAAATTTCATAAAAATGGATGATATTTAAAAAGTAAAATATACACAAATCGATACTTTTTGAAAATTACGTCAAATGATTGGGAATAAAGATGCGTGTTGTTCACACTACGATCAAAGTAATTGATTTAAATAAGCCGGAGATGATAAACTATGTAAACGAACAATTTTTTTTTTTGTCATTGAAAGTTCAGCAACGAAAGTACTAGCGTTTTTCGATATTTTGAAGCCACTTTTAATAATGATGCATTTTGTTAGCGCTAGTGATACAAATTACAATTCTACATACTTGATTGTTAATAGTGTAAAATTATAATAAAATCAAAATTAAATGAAATTTATTGCATTTTAAATGTCAGGTTAGTTTACATTATTGGTATGAAATTCAACCAGGATATTCTTTCTGATCGAAGCATCTGAACATATTCAAATACCTCAAAATTTTGAAATCTCATTCAAGCGAATAGTTTTTTTTAATTAAATGTGTAACGTTTTATTTTTTAAGAAAATGGTTCCTTTTTTGACGATTTCGGACGCATGAAAGAAATTCAAATATGATATCTTAAACAACATCCACACAGTTTACCTGATAACAGTTCAGACATAAACTAGCTATGTAAAAAACATATCACAATGTTCAAAAGTGGCCTTATCAGCAAACTATAATGCAAATATTGTAGAGCACTTAAAAATTGCCTCAGAGTCTATTAATCAAAGTAATTTAAATTAATTTCATATTATGAGAAGGAGGGGGGTCTTAATATTTTTTCCATGTTCATAAATAACTGGATGGAAAATAAATTGTTTCATAGAACGCCAGTTACAATTTCGTAGAACAGGTTGACAGTAGTTTTAATATCTAACCAATGCAAACTATAATATCTTTAGAGGTACATTAAATAAAAATTATTTTGCCAAAGATCATTTATTAAGAAACCATAAATCTTTATAAATACAAAATATGGTATGCTCTTTGAATGATAAAAATCACACATGTTTTAACGAGTTTTTTAAATGTTCAAGAGCAACGGCATAGGTTGATAGATACATCATTTATTGAATTTAATTTGTTTATTATTATATTTATAACATACATGAACTCAACTTCTATTAATTTTCCACAATTTTCAATTATATCAGATACGAATAATTTTATCGAAAAGAATGAGACATGACATAAATTAATTTATTAACATGAGTTAAATTCCTTACAAACTAATAATAACATGAATATATATATATATATATATATATATATATATATATATATATATATATATATATATATATATATATATATATATATATATATATATATATATATATATATATATATATATATATATATATATAAATCTATTTGTCGGTATATGCATGCGTAATGCATAGAAAAAAAACTATAATATACTCATGTCCCAAAACGGTGATTTAATCTTAAATTATTTTCCTCATTTCCTAGTTTCCAAAATTTCACTTATTTATGAATACTATGAAGATATAGTTAAATAACAGAATACTTTAAAAAATCGTTGAAAGTAATTAAGATGTCTTGATAATCTTAAGGAATAACATTTATTGTTTCAATTATTTAAATTGATTTATGTTTTTTATTTTATAAATTATTCAAAATATCACTGTTGTCAACACCTGATTTAACTGAAAAAATATGGAATGAAATAACACAAACCAAGTTTTCTTTCATGTTAAAATTAAAAGTGAAAATTATTTCTTATCACATGCTTTAAATCATTGCATACTGAAACAATAAGCGTAATTGGAGTTTAATATTTTAATATAATGAGACTAAAAATTATAAGAACACATGTTTACCTCAAATATTGTGATTTGGTTTCAGAAAAGAAACTATATATATATAATATATATAGAAAATTTTAAAGACTACATATAATTTAAAATTTCATGTTATTTGAATTTTATAAATATGTTGGGGTTAATAAAATTTATATACGTTAAAGATAGTTGATGTATTCGTTTTTTATTCCAAACATTTTTATTAAGTTACATTATTTTATTTCTTAACGATCTTAACATGTTGCCCTTTCAGGTAATCCTTTTGCAATTGTATATAATTGTAAGTGGTGATTCAGGCATCTACCAAAACAATACCGTTAAAATCTTAATTTATTTAACAGTATTTATTTTCAATTAATGTAGGAATTTGTGTATTAAAAATTTCTTGATTGAAGATAGTAATTGCTGAAATGAACAATAAGATGTTTCTTTTTTTGTATACATATTCAATGAGTGTAAAAGTTTATTTTCAGAAAAAATATATGCATGGTAAAAGATTTCCTAAAGATAAAGGGAAAGGAACTATTGTACCAATCTTTTTTGACATGAATTTTTGCCAAAAAGCATTACGTGGAAATTTACATTCCGATATAAATACTGCTTTACTGATGGCATTTTTTTTAATGTTGATGGGAAAATAGTGGTGAAATCAAATGCTTTTATGCGGAAAACAAGAGGAAAAAAAAAGAAATTTGTAATCCTGGAAAAAAGGAAAAAAAAATTACTAAGCACAGAACATTTAGGACATTACGTACGTAAAAAAAAGTAATTTGTCCCCTAATGAAATTTACTATCACTCGCTAAGAAGGAAGTAATTGCGTTATTTTTACCCAAAAGATTCGACTAAATTCCGTTAAGTCCTTTGCAGTCCCTTTGGACTCTCTCCAAAGAGTTGTATAGGACGCAATTTACAGTTACCTTCAGATATTTAAGCAAAATATTTTGGAGTTTTTATCCTTATCACCATAAAAGTATATATTCTAATGTAGTACATTCCGTGAAGGGAGTGAAACAATATAAATAAATAACTTTAATAATATAAAATAAAGGTAAGCATTAGGCACTTTATTATATAATAGTGTCTTAAATTGTTACAAAAGTCTGCTGGGAAAATATTTGATGTCTATTAGTTTTGACATTATTTGATGTCTAAATAAATAATCTTAGATTTGTTATTTCTATCTTTAACAATGCTCTTGGAATTTGAAATAACTCTGACTTAAAACATGTTGGATTTATTACAGCTATAATGTTCTTTTATTGATAAATCTTCATGATTTTATTAATCAAAAAAATATCAGTTTATTTGTAAAAAAAATTTTCATCTTGAGCATACGTTTAAAATTACTAGCAAATTTTATAGTCAATATTTATAGTAGAATTCTTTTTATCATTTTTTTAAACTACAACTCTATATAATTTGATTATCTCCAAAGAAAACTACTGATTATAGACTTTTTTACGAACGCTCGATGACTTAAAAAATAAATTCAGAAGTTAATTTAATCAAATGTCCCACACTCTTATGTACAAACATTTTTTTATAAAAAAAGAGGTAAAGCAATCATGGAAATTATATATGAAATAATCCTGATAAACTACAAAGTTGAATACTGATGTAGAAAAATATAGAAAATAGTGAAAATATATTTTTTGCGTGTTTTAAAAACTCAATGTTCTCTAAAATTAATCGTGTTTCTTAACACAATTAATTTTAGGTTATAGAGAACCTTTATATAATTTGAGTACCTTAAAAATTAAGAGTAAAGAAATTAACTCCATGAGGTATAGTAATTTTTCTTAATGTCATATTATATTCACTGAAAGAGTGATTATTGTTAAAAATATAAATGTAATAATTTATTAGTAATTGATTGTCATTAATATAAATTTAAAAATCAGCAAATATATTTTTCAAGCATTCATTCGAGTTTCAATATGTTAGAAATGTTTGTCATTTTAAATTTAAAAATTGTAAGTGACTGGATTTATTATGATTAAATTATTAATTAAAGTTGCGTATTGTTCTACAATTTTTTAGCATTTTATTAAATATAGATCTTTTAACTTATTTTATATATTACTGAAACTTTTGCAACAATTTCAAGTTTAATTCCCAGTTTTATTAATATCATATTATTTATAAAGCTATTTGTATATTTAAAGTAAAATATTCCAAACTGCTTAAAAGATCATTGAATATCTTTATATTAGAAGATAGGGAAGATTTAATAAATTTAATTTAAAGTTTATTCTCCAAAAAGTCAGCACAATTAATAAGACACTCTTTTAGAAAGAAAATTATTGTGATAAACATATTAAAGTAACATTTTATTTAACGGGGAGAGAATGAAAATTAATTATTATTAAACAAATTTTAGTATTAAGCGAAATTATATTTGTATAATAACAGATTCATTCATGTTCATTAAAATGTAACGAATAATATGCACTAAAAATAACTAACTATAATGAAACCCAAAGTTTTTTTAAGAAGATTAGATTTAAATTTATTAAGTTTTCTCAATGATAATTTAAAAAGTTGGAATTACATTTAACTAAATATACATTTAGTTGCTATAAAAATAAACAATTTATATTTTTAAAAAGTCATATTTAATCAACTCACTCTTTTATTTTCTATAAAAAAGAAATTCTGCGAGAAATATGCTTTTGTATTGTTAAATTATAAATAATAACTTTAAGAATAAATTTAACATCAAAAATTATGTTTGTTTATTATAATGTAAATGAATTATCAATAATTTTTTGCTTATTATAATTTACGTACTTTTATCTTTTATTTATACATTTCTTGAAAAGAAATTTATTTAAAAAATCAAAATATCTTTATAGGAAATATTTGAAAAAAGATTGTTGATTTTTCTATGAAATTAAAATTTCGTTTATATTTTTAAACAAATATTTTATTCCAAATGAAAATCGTTTCATTCAATATATGTGTAGTAAATGTTTTATAATAAGGAATTATATTTTAATTTATTTTTGAATTATCTTTATGCAAATGAATAAAATTAAGCTTTAAAAAAATAAATATTGAAACAATATATTTATGAACAATTTTTACAGCGTAGTATAACACTGTATCATTCTACTACTTGTTGATTATTCAAAACATATTTTTTTTCGTATAATAAATCTATAATCTCTATTATTAAAAATTTTTTCCTGAGTGACTGAATTAAAAAAGTTGAAGTTGTAGTAGTAGGTTAAATAAAGTAGAAATAGTGTTTAAGTAAAAACGCTTCTAATTATAAGAGAGTATTGTATTTCCTACGAGAAGCACTAAATTTTCAAAATGTTTCTAAATACAGTTATAAAATATCAACAAGTTATTTAAATTGGAAAAGCTCTGATATTACACAGGTATTACTTTCAATTAATTCAATTATAATTAAATTATTCATTTCGTCAAATCTCTAATGCTTGACAACGTTTACATGTTTTAAAAATGTTTTGATTTTTTTCCCTTGTACATTTCTGGAATTCTTCATAAACCTTTAAAATGAAAAATTTTTCAAATTGTTTTCGAAAATAATAGAAACAGCAATAAAAATGTAGCTAAATATTATAAAAAAATTAGGGTGGTATGAAAAGTTAAAGTTAGATATTTTTTATAATTGAAATGTTTTCCTATTTAAAATAATTAGTATAATGAATTCTATAAAGGGTAACTTATCTTTATGTATCAAAATATATCTATAGACTTAAATACGTTTTAAAAATTTAGAGCCTGAGCAATATTATCAACTCTTTTCGTATACTTACAGCGAACAACTTTGGCTGGCTGAGCCTATCGTTGTGTTACCTGGATCAGAAGACATTCATCCTTTTCAAGATCTATAAAGAAAGAGAGTGACTATAGCTGAGATAATGAAAAGAAAATGAAGAATATGCACCTTTTAGAAATATATTTCTAATCTTAACCTAATTTTACTCCTAAACATAAATATCGTCGAACCTACAAAAGTATAGACACAGAGAGCGATGGACTGAAAGAAAGGAAAAGAGAAAAATTGAGATTCAAAGATTGTCTCCTGAATATTTAAACTTAAATTCATTAAATTATCACTCAAAATTAAGTCTTAAAGTAATTGTTAATTTTTTCACAATCAAATATGAAAGCCTGTTTTACCCGTGTTCAAAGATTTGTGCCGTTAAAGATTTGTCTCAAATGATAAATTAAGCTTTAAAATAAGTTTCTATATAAATAAAAATATTCTTATTGCAAATAGAACAAAATATTTTACAATATTTAAACTCATATATAGAAGAAGTTAATCAGGAAGATATTTTTTTTGCATAATATGCCTTAAAACACATGAATTAATTTGGTTCCTAAGTTAATGTGAATATACCGAGTGATTATAATTAAAGTCCCGATTTTAAAAATCGATAATTTTAAAACTACAGGTCAGAATGACTTGATATTTTAGCAGAACAATCGTAAGGCAATGGAATTTTGTTTGGCGAAAGAAAAAATAGTTCCAAAATGTGCCGATAGATGGCGATGTCCGGGTAATATCAGGAGGAAAGTCCAAAAATGTATTCCTTAAACACAGAAATGTTGTTAGACAAAAGAAAAAAAATTAGAGTTCAGGGATTTACTAAAGATTTATTAGCGAAAAGACAAGAGTACAGCGATAACAGTGATTATGACAAAAAAAGAGCTTTATGGAATCAACACCTTGCTGATGATTAAAGCATAAGTTGTTCGATATTCCCTCCGCCTTGTTCCGCTACTAATTGGAAGCGCAAAACGGCATGCTCCACAACAGATCGGAGGGTATCTGTACTGATGCAATGGATGTGGATGTCAGGCTTGTCTTTAAGTCGGCTAGATTCTGAAAACTCCCGCTGTAAACAACATTCTTCAGGTACCCCCAAAGCCAGAAATCACACAGTTTTAAGTCGGGGGAACGTGGCGGCCACGTTGTTGGAAAATGACGGCTTATGATCCTGTCATCTCCGAAATTAGCACTCAGTAGCTGCTTCACAGGAGTGGCAATGTGCGGAGGAGCGCCATCTTGCATGAATATTGTGCGATCCACTCACTGACTCTGATGAAGTGCCGGAAGGACATGGTTACGGAAAAGTGTTTCATACCGCTTGCCAGTAACGGTGCAGGCCACGGGACCCACAGGAGTGATCTCCTCGAAAAAAAAACGGACCAACGATAAACGCTGCCGTTATTCCGCACCACACAATAACCTTTTCAGACTGAAGAGGTAATGGCTGTAGCTGGGACGGATTCTCGGTCGCCCATATCCTGCAATTTTGCGTATTTACAGGACCTTGAACATGAAAGTGGGATTCATCAGACCAAAGAATGTTCCATGGCCATCCGTTGTCCACTTCCATCCTGCAAGAAATTGCAGTGCAAAAAGATTGACGTGCTTCCAGGTCAGTCGGTAGCAACTCCTGCACATGAGTTATCTTATACGGATAACAGAGCAAGATCTTCCGTAGGATTTTACGCACCATGCTGTTCGGCGTATCCAGCATTCGGCCAATTCCCCGTGCACTGTTGATTCCAACATCACTGTTTGTCTGTTCTTATAATGCAGTAGCCACATCTTCCACTGCCGCAGACGAAACTGGTTTTCTTCCTCTACCCCGTTTAACGACAAATGAACCGGTCTCTTCGAATTTAGCAATCATTTTTCGCAGACCTTTTGCAGTTATTGGACCCCATTTAATGGATTTTAATGTCCGAAACTTCCTAATAGCTGTAAGTGCACAGTCATCGTTCTTATAAATAAACTTTAAGAGCAGAGCGCGATCCTTTATCGTCAGAGTCATGATGAAGCATTTAGGCAAAGAGCTGGTGCTCTGCATTTTTATGGCAGCTAAGTCTCATGTGCGCATGTCACATATTAATAATTTGCATATATATCTAGACAATGTGAACGCCATCTATCGGCACATTTTAAAACTATTTATTTTCTTTCGGCAAATAAAATTCCATTACCTTACGATTCTTCTGCTAAAATATCAAGTCATTCTGACCAGTAGTTTTAAAATTATCGATTTTTAAAATCGGGACTTTAATTATAATCACCCGGTATAGAGATATAACCACTGATTATACATATAAAAACATCTTGAACAAATGTATGTAAAAACAGATTTTTCCCATTTCTCAGTAATTGTTTATTTATTAGAAAGCAACAATTTTGTAATAGACCTATTTTTATTTATAACTATCGTCTTTGCAACTATTCAAAACGTAGATCGTTAAAAACGAGTATTTAAATTAACAAATTCATGACTCAGTTGCAGACACTTTGGTCTGCGCTATTGTCATTACGCTACTTCACCAACGAAAAATGAGACAAACATTTTAATTGTCGTACAAATATATTTTACTGGAAATTACAAGTGATTAAAATTTTAAGAAGTTTCACTAGATACATACTCAAGAATAAGTATCAAAGTATAATGATACATGCACACTTGGGTAAGTCAAATAGGATATAAGGGACAGGTACAAGTAATATTACCTATATAATCTCAACCGACAGTCCATCTGCTATATGTGATAGGATTATGGTTACAGAGAATTCCTCCAAAAAATGTTGATTTATATATTGATATTCTCTAAATTTCATTTAATTCCCATTTTGATAACTGTGAGATTAAAAATTTAGCTCACTTTATCACTCTTTACCTGACACTTGAGTTACTTTTAATGACATTCAAAATGTCAAATCAAGTACTAATGTCAGGTTCATTTAGTTTAACTATGTAAAATTTAAGGCATTACTATCATACTCTCAATTAGTATATCAAAAATATTATGCAAAAATTACCTTCCTCATTTTGTTTGTAAATTATTTTGATTTCAGTCATTTTATCTATAGTGTTTACTGACTCACATTGAACCAATTTATTAAACTTTTCGTTATTTTTCTCCGTTTTTAATATGAAAATGCAATACAATCCGGAATCCTTTTTAACGCCTTCTTGGCTCACCTTAAAAATCACTCAATCAAATTTTCATGCAATAAACATTTGTTTTCACGTATATTGACACATTTTTCGAACAGTTTCGACAAAGAATTTAAAAAAGTAAAGGATTTAGAAAAAAAGTGGAAGCAACTTATTATTTGAAATGAAAAATATCGTCCACCACTTTTAAATGTATTCTTCATTCAAAATGTCGCATTTAAACAAGTTGTGGATTGAAGGATATGTTTCACGCTTTCCGAAGAGAAATATACTTATTCCAGAATTCAAAAACGTTGGAAAATCGTTGGTATTAAAATTTCTAAGTTCAAAATAAGCAACATTATTAATCGGACAGGTAAAAAACATCAATCACATTATTTCTACATGGAAAAAAATCTCCAAAAGAATATCTGTAAAAGATACGTTCTGTTTAAAATGTTTCTAAAGTGAAATCGCTGGTGACAAAATAAATTCCACCAACACAGTAATCAATTGCAAAGTCTTTATATACATCTGTAGCAACACTAAATAAAATAATAATCCAAGATATACGGCTTAAAAAAGCTAAAAAAAATACTTGTTGACTGAAGGATATGTGTTTTTCCGCTTTCCGAAGATATATACGTTCTTATTACAGAATTAAAAACGTTGTGAAATGCATATTAATATTTCTAAGTGCAAAATAAGCAATATTATTAATCGGACAGGTAAAACTGTCAATCATTATTTCTACATAGAAAGAAGAGTCCAAACGAATATCCGTAAAAGATACGTACTATTTCAAATGTTTCTAAAGTAAAATCGCTGGTAACAAGAAAAAATCCAGCAACACAGAAATCAATCGCAAAGTCTTTAGATATATCTGTAGCAACAATAAATAAAATAATAAACCAGTATTTACAACTTAAAAATGCTAAGAAAAATATTGTTCACGAACTTTTGCCGAGACATGTGGCTCAACATAAAACATTTTGCAGAATCCTGTAAGAAAACCACTTAGCAGGGAATAAATGGAAATACATTGTGACCCTTAATGAAGCATGGGTTCACCTAAATGACTGCAACAAAGAAAAGGTCTATTAACTATAGAAAACGACGAGACAAAAATGTTCCGTTAATGTAAAGAAAGTTTCAGGAAAGGGCTTATGATTGTCTCAGGTTTCTCTTGCAGTGGGAAATTAAGAAGAACGGAAAATAAGTAAAAATCAACTCATCATACTATCAGGCGAAGGTTTTACGTCCAATATTTACAGAAGAAATTCCACTTCTGTATCCCAATGATTTTCAATGAGTGAAACTTCATCAGTACAAAAGCTACATATCATACTTCGAAAACAACCGCTGCATTCCTTGATTAAATAAAGACCAACACAGATATTGCATATATACATTTTCAATATGTTCCTGCGATTTTCCCTGACGTTTCACATATGGACTATTGGGCCTTTAGTGGTGAGTTTGCATTTAGAAAGAGTTCTTTCTAAATGCAAACTCACCACGATAGATAGACTCCAGAAAATAGTGGAAGAGGATTGGAATGCAACACCCCAGGAAATTTTATGAAAAACTCTTATATCATGGAAATCACGAAGCAGACTTATAGTCCAGATAAAAGGCTATAAGATAGAACATTTAAAAATGTCCTTTACATTTTAAACATTTTATTAAACGGAACCAAAAGCATTTTACAAAGTGTTAATACTCTCTGTATTTCATTTTAGGAGAGATACGTTTTGATAAATCTATTTTTCAAGAATTCGTGAGAAATTTTACAATGATTTCTTGCTTTTGTAAAAGCATCGAAAGATCATCATTTCTCATTCCATACAAATCATCAACTATTTACTTGTTTACAGATGGCGCTCTCAGAGTTCCGATGGGTTTATTTCGCACTCCCTACCGAACTTTGTTAAAAGTTCTCATCTGATAACAAGTTCAAAGAAAAACATAAACTTCAAACAATAGATGTAATTCAGGTTCATTTACTAATCGGAGAGTTAAATAAGAGTAAACAACTTATATATTTACAGGTTTCCATAAAAGCAAGTAAATCATATAAACACAAACTATTAGATAAAGAGAGAAAAGAAAGCATTAATACCATTCAAACTATCACGAATACTTTTAAACTGTGTGCACAAAATCAAATGTTAGAGTTCTAAAACGAATAATTAGAGTCTTATTTAATTTTAGTTAGAGTCAATTTTTATCTTCAACAGGTAAAAGAATCGTTTGGGTCATCTGAGGTTATTCATTTCCACAATTTTGACATTAGCAACTCTCACACATCCATCTCAGCTTTATAAGTTCTTTAATTACTGCTAAGTCCCTCAACAATTTTGATTTTTCGCTCCTGCCAATCATTCTACATCTCCTATTTTCAAATCTTGATGTACTTCAAGGTTTTCAAGTGATTAGCGTTTTTTTAGATGCAACATATATTGATTCTTCCACTTAATCAACATTTTTTTTTGTATTCGAGCTTGATAAACTTTTCTTTTAATTAAAGCATCCTTTATTGAGACCGTATTTTTTAATTCTAGCAAACTAATAGGCAGTTCTAAATTTTCTCTTTCAAATCCCAAAAAAATGGTTAAGGGTTAATGGGGAAAACTCTCCGAATTAATCCGATACATAGGTAAGGGGTCCTTTATTTACAACAGCTTCAATTTCTCTTAATACTGCCGTAAGTTCTTCAAACGTAAAGAGAGCTCTTCCGAGTGTCTTTCTAAGTAGATCCTTAACCAATTTAACTAACCTTTCGTAGAAACCTCCCTACTATGGGGCACGTTCAATAATGAATTTCCAAGTGATATTTTGGGCAGTTATAAAGTTTTGATATTTGGTTTCTAATAAGACGTTATCTTTTATGAAGTTCATTAGCAGCACATTTAAAAGTCTTAGCATTGCCGGAATAGATGATTTTCGGAACACCACTTCTTGATTGGAATCTTTTAAAAGCGAAAGGAAAGCCTTCTGTTGATAAACTGGATCCAAATTCTACGTTAATGTAAACAAAGGTACATGGGCTTTGAAAGTTGTCTTGTCATTTTTTACGAAAATTAGTCCATCAAAGTCGATTCTACAGATGGTGAAAGGAAAGGTTTCAATTATTCTATCATTCGGTAACTTTGCAGTGAGTTGATTTGCTGGTTTTGGCGAATGTTTTCTTCAAATTAAACAGTTTCTTATAATCCTCTTCCCTAATTGTTTTCCTTTAAGAATCCCATACCTTTTTCTGAAATTAAATAAAGTAGCCGTGGTTCCGCTATGTAGGAGCTTATCATGCTTTTCTATTATTAATAATTCCGTAAACTTAGAATTTCTTGGTAAGACAATTGGATGTTTTTCATCATAGGTGTATTCCGCTTCTTCATTTCTTCCATTGATTATATGCATATTATCCTCATCTAAATTAGGTGGTAAAATATACAAGTTTGAATTTCTGGCAATATATTTCTTTTTTTGAAGTGCGTCGATTTCTAAAGAAAAGTTGTTCCGTTTGATATCTTTTCAACGGAACAACTTTTCAAATTCTTCTTCAATCATTATCAAATTCTTCTTCCAATTCATCTGCAGTAAATGTTATTTTTTATTAGTTCTTTTTCTTGCTTTGTCAATATAGCTCTTCACTAATCCAATGATTTTAATGACCCTCAGGAGATTACTTTAATATTCTAACTTTAATACTTTAGAATTTTCTGCTTTACAATCATTAATGACCCCGTTCTTCCTAAGTTCTAAATCTGCCTTATTAAATGCGTTGTTGAATTCTACTGAAGGACAATTATCTGCAGTTGTAAAAGCCAAGATGGTCCATGTTAACATAGTTTATTTTCTCTCAGATCTTCTAATTTCAATCCCCTTGAAATTAAATCAGCAGGAATGTGTCCAAGTCGTATTATCTTGAGTGAACTTTTGAATTTCATCAATCCTGTTTTTTTTACAAATGGCGTAAATCTACCTGAAGGACCTGTGATCCAAAAATAAGTTATGGGCGAATCAGTCCAAAATTTTAGAGTCATTTTGAATTTCAGACTATTGGCAACTTTAGCACCCTGTCTATCAGTCAGAAGCGCAGCAAACAGTTCAAGTCTCGGAAGAGAGAGGATGACTTTAGTGGTGCTACTCTACTTTTCAAAGTTATGAAAATCGCTTAGCTTTGACCAATGTCTGTACTCAATCTTAGATAGAGGATACAGCCATAAGACATTAAACTGACATCATAGAAACAATACAGCTCAATTTGTGTTGTTTCATCATCGAAAAATGTTCCAGTCAAGTAATAACGGGGAATTTTCATTTCTTCTAATTTTTGTATCACATGATAAGACTTTTCTCACTTCTCATAAATAGAATACAGCAATTTGTCATCCCAGTATATATTAAGCGACCAAATTTCTTGCATGGCATTTAGTTCAGACAGTAAACTGTCCATAAAATCTCACAGATTCAAAAAGACGTCTTAATAGCGCTTCGAAAGGAATAATGCCAATTGTTTTTAAAAAAAATAAAAGTTGTGCCATATTCAATACTCCATTATATACCTAATACATCTATTGGTGTAATTTCCACATCAAAATCGTATATAGAAACATTGGTGTTCTTCCACAGATTCCGCAGTTCCTTTGAATTTGTTTGCCAGTTACGTAGTTGTATTTCGGCTTCTTTGAAAATTTTAATGCTCTCCAAACTGGTAGAATAGGCAGAGTAGATATGTTCTTGTTATGCGAATCTCCTTATTATTGAAAATTATTGAAGTTAGTGGGAAAATTGTCTGCATAGTTTTGTTTTTAAATTTACACACTAACCTTCGTCACTATACCCAGTGGGTGTCCACTATATATGTTTCTATTAATTATTTCATTTGTGTAATATACAGAGGGTATTAACACATTTTTAGAACGATTTCGATAACGATATAAAAAAGTAAATGTTTTGCAGTAAACATTTTTGGCAACACATTATTATTTAAAGAAAGAAATATTGTCTGCTACTTTTAAATTTATTCTTCTTTAAAAATGTCACATGTAATTATGTTGTTGACTAAGGGATACGTATTTTTGCGCTTTCCGAAGATATACGCTCTTATTACAGAATTAAAAACGTTGTGAAATGCATATTAATATTTCTAAGTGCAAAATAAGCAATATAATTAATCGGACAGGTAAAACAGTCAATCATTATTTCTACATAGAAAGAAGAGTCCAAACGAATATCCGTAAAAGATACGTACTATTTCAAATGTTTCTAAAGTAAAATCGCTGGTAACAAGAAAAAATCCACCAACACAGAAATCAATCGCAAAGTCTTTAGATACATCTGTAGCAACAATAAATAAAATAATAAACCAGTATTTACAACTTAAAAATCCTAAGAAAAATATTGTTCACGAGCTTTTGCCGAGACATGTGGCTCAACATAAAACATTTTGCAGAATCCTGTAAGAAAACCACTTAGTAGGAGATAAATGGAAAAACATTGTGACCCTTGATGAAGCATGGGTTTACTGAAATGACTGTAACAAAAAAAAGGTCTTTTTACTATAGAAAATGAGGAGAATAAAAATGTACAAACCCGTTTCCGTCAATGTAAAGAAAGTTTCATTAAGGGGTTTATGATTGTCGCAGGTTTTTCTTTCAATGGGAAATTAAAAATAAGAAGAGTGGAAAGAAATGATAAAATCAACTCATTGTGCTATCAGGAGAAGGTTTAACGCCCAATATTTAGAAAAGAAATTCCACTTCTGTATCACAATGTATTTCAACGAGAGAATCTTCATCAAGTCAAAGCTATAGGTCATACTTCGAAAACTACCACTGCATTCCTTGAAAAATTGATGACTAATACATGGATTGCATGCATACATTTTCACCAAATCCCTGCGAAGTTTCCTGACGTTTCACCTATGGACTATTGTGCCTTTGGTCTGTTAAAAAAGGCTCTTTCTAAACGCAAACCCACGACGAGAGACAGACTCTGGAAAGTAGTAAAAGAGGAATGGAAAGCAGTACCCCTGGAAATATTGCGAAAAGATCTTCTGTCATGTAAATCATGATGCAGACTTATAGTTCAGGAAAAAGGGTATCAGATCGAATATTTAAAAAATAATCTTTACATTTTAAACATCAATTAAATGGCCGTGAAATCGTTCTAAAAATGTGTTAATACCCTCTTTAGAAATTCATAAAAAATTCTAGTGTTTGGTCTGTATTCGAAATGTTATTTTTAATAAATTCAAGTCATACTATTTTTCAAATATATAAACTTAATTGTGGCATCATTAAAATTCTATTAATTTTACCATCAATGATGAACAGATTACTTAACATATAAGATAAAAAATAACAATTTAGTTTTTTTAATTATTCGAAATAAATTTACGAGAAAAATAATTATTTAAATTGGCGTATGAATTATCTTTTAATTATGAAGTAATTTTATCAATCAAATTTAAAATATCTTATAATGGAAAATAAAGTAATAATTACTTTCCATTCAATTTTGGCTCTTGTTAAAAAATTTATTTTTTTCAATTCATAACATAATTTTGCGAAATCAATGCGTAGTGTGGGAATTTACCAGGTGACAAGAATCACTGATTATTAATCAATTGACCAATAAATTTTAAAGAAATCACAAACTGTAAGCTTTTTATGGAGAAAAAAGATTGGTAAAAATATTCTCTTCAAATTTTTGTTAAATTATTTTAAGTATATATATTTTTATTTGAGGATTATTCTTTATTTATACATTAAAAACTTTTGCTGAAAATATTTATATACTCCTACGCACACACATATGATTTTGTTGAAAAAATAGGCTGTACTCATAGATTAAAAATTATTAAAAGCGATGAAAAATTATTTTGAGAATACTTAATAAAGTGCTTTGTGCAATACAGGAAAAAATAATTAAATATAAAATATTAAACATTTACTTTCTCTTTACTTGTTATAAAGATGAAAATCGAAAATTGGAGATGTTTTTATTTCTCCATTTTTCTGCTTAATACGAAAGTAGTTTTTAATGCTGTGTCCACAGGTGAATAATGCGAAAAAATTAATTATTTTTTTGTAGATTCTCGTAGATTATTGATTTTATTAAGGTTTAATTTTAAATTAGTGTACAGAAACTTGCTTAAAATATTGGAATTTTTTTAAATTCTTTTCAGAAAATATTTATTATTAATTTAATTTGTATACAAAGTTTAAAAAATTGAATTAACTGTATTTTTTAATGGATGGAATGTTATTATTATTAAAAATTTCACTTAGTTTTTGTATAAGGTTTATTCAGCCTTAAAAAAAAGTTTTACGTTTATTTACAATGTACATATTGCCAATTTCGTTTTTAATTTTAAAAGCATTATTATAATTTAAGGGTAATTATTTCAGCATAAATGTACTTAAAATGCACTGTTTTATTTAATAATCTGAAAAATAAACATACAGTACTTATAAAATAATCAATGAAAATATGAATATAATTTTTCTTCAAATTTTGTATTTTTATCAATAAACATATTTATAAATGTATATATCTTTGTTTTTGGTAAGAATAAAATGTTTATAAAGTACTCATGCTCATTTTTTGTAAGAAGTATTGATTTCAAAAGTTTCAAAGGATTATTAAATTTTAATAATAAAATTTGTATATTTAAAATAATGACGCACACACATCATTATTTTTTTTAACAAAGTTGCCTTATAACTGCTTTTAACCTAATTTTTACCAGGATTTCATAAACACCATTGCTTATAACACTAAGAATCTTCAGTTCTTTGTGATTCACATTCATAATGTATTCAGTGACTCTCTTTAGTACGATTTTTCTTCGTTTGAATTAAATGGAAATTTATTGTAAATATATACTGCAACTCTGAAAAGAGATGAAAGAAAATTAGTAGAATAAATAGAATATATTATCACTCGACAGCTTTTTTTCTTTTAAAAATATCATGTGTTTTCATAAATCTTCTGGGGAATCTCATCTTAATATGTTTAAATATCATTCAAATGCTACTTGATTATGCTGGAAAATATACTGGAAGTGTAGAAAATTGAGAGGTAGAATATAAATATGTAAAAAAATTAACGTGTTATTGTAATATATACTTATCACAGAATGAAATACTAATCCTGTGTGTGTTGAGGTAAATTTTTAATAATTAATCATCAAAATACCATTGGTTTATTAATTTTGATCTAACGCTCTCCGCCTTATTAAAACAAACAATGATTTGAAATTTGTATTTTACTACCACATCCGGTGACTGAATACCTATTGTAAAAATAATTCCGAATATTTTCTCTGTATTATGCATTTGAATACATTTCCCATAAATTAGTGGTATTTGTTTTCCTGTCTACTGTCTTTTTTCCTGAAGATCATTTTAACATAGATTTACGATTAAATTAGATTTCCAAATACTGCAATCATCGTTAACAGAATTGCAATATTAGTACACATGATCCGTTATATTGAATTTTATACTTCTCTAATATGGAACATATTCTTCATATCCTGAGACATAGTCTGCGTATTTTATACGGTTTATTCAAAATATTTATCATTCTTTTATTTTTTGCTAGTGATTTACTTATTTATGAGAAGGTAAATCAGTGTTTAAAATATGTAGGGAGTTACAAATGAGAAGTAAATTCAAAGTTTCGCGTTTGTCACCCACTATGGTTTTTATGATTCGTAGAAGTATTCACGTACGCTATAATTTTTATACTTATTAGAGAAATTTAGAACTTAAGAATGACTGGATAGAATCAGTAATCAAGAAATATCTTTCTCAGTCTTTCTCATAAAACTTAATTTATATATTAAGTTTTCAATTTAAATTTTGTGAGCTTTTGTAACATTTAACATTATAGTATGAGTGTTTCCATTTTCACTACATCCATCTAAAATATTTCGAATAAACCTTGAAAAACATTTTTGGAAAGAATTTAAATAATTGATTTTAATGGTATTGTTTGAGTGGTAGATAAGAAATTTTGGATAATATAATTGAGATATTAATTAAACTATTAAAATAATATAATTAATATAGTATATAATTTAATTAATATAGTGATATTACATATTCATTTAGAGAAAATTTGCCGAAATGAACTATAAATTTTTATTTTTAATTTTTTTTAATTTCAGTAATGATCTTACACATTTTTAAGTTTCTTCTGTAATAGGAAATATTTTAGTATTGTAATTATAAAATGTAGTTGAATAATAAAAATCAGAACAAATTTTCTATTATATTATTGAATCAAAAATTTATTGATGATTATTTTAAGTACACTTTAAAAATATTTTTAAATTTCTATATTTTCTGTTAAATTTTAAATTGATTAAATGTATTCCTTTGACAATGCATATCTCACAATTTTGTTACTTGGCAGATGATATGTAATATTTTTAGATATTTTCTTTGCCCTTGAATTCATTGTATTATTTCCTATGTTAAAGCTTACCCAAGTAAGTTTGAAATCATAGTCAGAATAATAAGAAATTATCAGCGAATTCAATCGTATTATGGTAAAAGTATATTAACGGGTACAACTTGACTTTTATTCAATTTTCTGATTCCAAGATATGCGCCAAAATGTATGTAACAAAATGACAACCCTAAAATAACGTTAGTTACAGCTTTGAAAATATCAACGTTACCAGAAATTAAATTTTATTATTAATATTTATGTAATAAAATATTAATTCTGCAGATAATGTCCAAATATTTACCGGTAATGAATTTAGTACATTTTCTCTCAAAAACGAAATCTTCAATGATAACAGCAATAGATGTTACATTACACTTAGTCAAAGGTCAATAATTATTTTTTTAGCAAATCTGGATTTAAAAACAAACAATTATGAAAACTGTAATCATCGAAAATATAGATAGAAATGGTAAGCTATTTAGTATTTACACACTTAATTAATTTAACCTATTTTAACACGGTTAATAGATATCTGAGTATGTGTGTTTAGCATGTATTTGTGAAAAAGCTTAAATTATCAAAATTTTGTAATTTGTTAAAGAAGAAAGCCAAAAGCTGCAAAAGAACAAAAATATAAATTAGAAATTAAATGTTTTAAAATTTTAGTGATCAACACAAATTTGAAAAGAAAAAACAACATCAAAATACATTTTTTAATAATGAAAAACTGGATCGGATAATGGAATTTCGAAGAAATATAAGCATTGTGACATTTTTTAAATTCTTAATGGATGTATTTCTGTATCTTTTTAAATTCCTCTTGTTTAGGATTCTTACGCAAAGCTTAATGGCAAATCTGTGCATAAAATATGTGTAATCAAAAGTAAGGACGGAATATTTAATAAAATTTCAACTAAAAGTTTTAGATGTTTAAATTTAAAACTAAAGTAATAAAATTGCTAAAGATTGATTTTATATTGTTTCTGTTGTAAAAATTTAAACATTAGATATAACTTATTCCCTCATTAACATTAAAAATAGATCTTTTATGCAAACCTTAAATATTTTAAAATTTACACACAGTTTGGTTATTTAATGATTGATTGATTTTGTAAGGTTTACTGAGATGCAAGGTCCAATAGTGGACATTTCTGCACCGTACAATATTTAAAACTGAAGGTGAAAATTCTGTGTTAAGAGACTAGTCATATGTATATAATGGAATGTGTAAAAAGTTTAAGAAAAGCATATGTAAAGATTATTTTGGATAAAAAATCTTAAACCGAATTCAAGAAACCTATTGCACGTAAAAATGCAAACAAATTTCTATGTGGTTTAAACCCAATCAAGTCGGATAAAATTAAATTTGTGGTATTAAAAATACAATGCGTAAATCATTGAAATTAGGACAGACAATTAAAATGTGATGTACCGTATATGGTACATTACACATGTCTGAATTGGAGCACTCCGAGACAAGAATAAGTGCTTGTGTGTAAATCTAGTATGTCCAATACGAAGCCGTGTGAGTTTTACATGAACTCTTCGCATGGGAGCAACTGGGAATGGAAGGATGTGAGAGGATATACTATATAATTTATTGTTTTTCTGCAAGTCCCATGTTTTTGCCAGTGGGAGAAAATGAAATCTTTGATAATTTGCTTAATGTCAAATAATGTTAATGGAGTATGCAAAATGTCAGAGGCATTTTTAGCAGCATTATCAGCAAGTTCATTCCCAGCAATACCAACATGACTTGGAACCCAACAAAACAAGATGTCAAATCCTTTATTCTTCAATATATTTAATATATCCAATATTTCCATAATAATTGGATGACACTTATCATTAAATGATCTAATTGCATGACCACACTCATGCTATCTGTATAGATACAGTATTTTCGATAAGGGCTAGAATGTATTATTTCTAGAGCACGTTTAATAGCAACAGCTTCGGCTGTATACACAGAATATGATGCATGTAGTTTATAGCTGTAAACTGTATTTCCAACAACAATACCACAACCAACATGACTACTTGATTTTGAGCCATCTGTATATACAGAGATGTGGGAGGAATAATGAGAATGAATGTGTGAAAATAATTGTTGCAAAATAAGGGGAGATGTAGCTGATTTATTGTATCCAGTAAAGGGTTTGATTATATTGACAACAGGAATATTCCAAGGAGGAAATCCTAGAGCATCTGTAGCTTGAACATGTAAATCAGGAAACTCGGATGAAGACAGGAATGAATTTGTACGTTCATAAAATGGTAATATGTTATGTGGTCGTGCATTATATAGCCTTCTTAAAGAGGGACAAGTAACCATTGATCTCAAAGGGTGTTGCGATACTGATAGCATTTTAAAATAGTAATGTAGAGAGAGTTGCTTACGTCTCAGATCAAGAGGTAACTGGTTGCAAATTACATAAAGGCTATGGACAGGAGATGTCCGGAATGCTCCAGAGCAGATTCGTAAAGCTGAGTGATGAACAGGGTCTAATTTGCGCAAAACTGATGATCTGGCTGATCCATAAACTACGCTACCATAGTCAATTCGCGATAGAATAACTGACTTATACACTCGGAGTAATGCTTTACGATCTGCACCCCAAGTGTTATTAGAGAGAACTTTCAGAATATTTAGTGATTTTTCGCATCTTTTGCGCAAAACTAAGATATGTGGTAGGAAGGTTAACTTTTTATCAAATATAAGCCCAAGAAATGATACCTGATTAACTACGGGAATAGTTGTGCCTGATATCTTAATTTCTGGATCAGGATGAGGCCAAGTTTTTCTGCAAAAATGGATACATTTGCTTTTACAAGGGGACAAAGTATGCCCATTTTCATTACACCAAGCAACTAGATTATTGACAGCAGTTTGTAATTGCCGTTCAATCAGTCGCAAATTGGAACCTGGGCAAGAAATTTGGAGGTCGTCAACATATAAAGTTCCATGGACAGATGGTTGCAATACATGAAGAATGTTGCTGATGAAAATATTAAAAACAGTAACACTTAAAACACTTCCCTGAGGAACCCCCTCACATTGGATAAATGGATTAGATAAAATAGATCCTATACGGACATTAAAAATGCGAGAATTTAAAAAGCTCTGAATAAAAATGGGTAAATTTCCTCTGAAATTAAAATTATACAAAGTTTGAAGAATTCCATAACGCCATGTCTTATCATAAGCTTTTTCTATGTCAAAAATTATAGACACCAAATGATGTCTCCGTACAAAAGCATTCGTAATTTGTGTTTCTAGGTATGCAATATTGTCCACAGTAGATCGACCTTTCCGGAAACCACTTTGATAAAGTGATATATACTGATTGTCTTCAATTGCATAAACAAGACGGGAATTGACCATACGCTCCAAAGTTTTAGCAAGGCAACTTGTAAGCGCAATTGGACGATAGTTTTGAGGGTTAGCTGGATCTTTCCCAGGTTTAAGAATTGGAATAATAATTGCTTTGCACCAGAGATTCATATTCTATTGAATAGAATCATTCCATATTCTATTGAATAGAAAAAGAATGTTCGTTAAAGATTCATGATTAAGATGACAAAGCATCTTATATGAGATACCATCTGGTCCAGGACTAGTATTTTTAGTCTGGGACAGGGCTCTCTGCAATTCCAGCAAAGAGAAATTGCAATTATATGGATGTATGGCTTTATCATGAAACTTTATAGGTTTCTTTTCAGCTTGCTCTTTGATTCTGAGAAATTTAAAATTATAAGAGTCTGAACTAGATACCTTTGCAAAAGTTTCACCTAAAAGATTGGCGATATCATATTGAGAAGAAATTGTGTCAGCTCCTGTGCGTAGTATTGGGATAGAGAAATCCCTATATAAACCACTGGAAGCTTTAACTTTCTTCCATAACTCTTTGCTGGAAGTTGATGATGTGATGGAGGAAACATATCTTATCCAAGATTCTTTTTGACTATTTCGCCGTATTCGACGAGCAAAAGCTTTAGCTTTTTTGAAAGCCATGAGGTTTTCCATGGTAGGGCACCTGCGGAAAATTGCCCAAAACTTCTTTTGTTTTCTGTATGATACTTGGCACTCACAGTTCCACCATGGTTTATGATATTTGCGTGGGATTGGGGAGAGCTTGGGAATTGTGTTTTTGGCGGCATCTAGAAGTGTATTAGTTACTTTTTGCACAGCATCATTGATATTATCACTTCTAACCATGCTGTCAGTAATAGCTGCTAAATGAGTGTAGAGAGACCAGTCTGCACGATGATAAGAATAAGAGGAGTGGAAAATTTGTGGTCTCCTTATACCAATTTGATTTATAATTAACCGACTCAGCGGCTCAGAAAATTTCAAGAATCTGCGAAAAATGTTTCCTCTTTAAAACCAGATGTACTTCTTTTTCATTCCACAGCCACCTTCCTAAACTATACAAAAATCGTCGACTGTTTCCCGTTCTCATTGGGAACATTTCCTACCCCCCTGAAAACTGTCACATCACTCAATTTAGAGGGAGGGGATGTCACTTACCACTTACTACCCTATCTAGGGCTGTATGAATTTGCCAGAAAGATTGTACATCCCAGTAAAAGTGGTTAAAACGAAAACGTATATCTTATTTTTGTTTGAAACTTAAAAAGCAAAAATTAGTAATAAATAACTGTTTTTTTGTGTAATTGAAAATGATTGAAGATATTCCTCAGCGTTTTTTAGGTTGACTTGGTAAATAATAATAAATTCAAAGAAAAACGGTATATACAAACTATGATGTTTTAGATTTCTTACACAGTTTAATTAAGAAAGTTGTTTGTCACATTTTCTTGTATATTTATTATATTCTGTATAATGGCAACTTCCCTTTTTGAATGAGACACAGAAGCTTTTCAAATTTTTATTACAATAAAATAAAATAATGTTAGTAAAAATACATTTTCTCACATTACATTTTTCTTACCCCAAACAAATTTTTACTTTATATGAATACATCTATGTAGCAATTAGTGTGGTGTTTATGTGAAAATAAAAGGCTTAATTATTTTTCAATTTTTTAATGTTATTTTCAAAAACATTAATTAAAGTTTTTTAATTTATTCATCTATAAATGTTTTGAGTTTAAACGATTAAACAAAACATTAGAAAACTTGCATAACATTGTGAACAAATGTGTGTAATGTTCTTGGTTTATACTATATCTGAAAAATTACTTTCACTTGATATTTAAATATTTGGAAAAGATTTTTAGACCAAGAAAATTAAATATTTACAAAAAAAGGATTAATTTTCATTTCTGTATTATTGTATATTAAAATAAGCCTATTTAATGCAAAATACAGGTAGATAAACTTGCATTAACATTGTTCTGCATAAGAAATTTTAACACATTATATTTGCTGATTGTGTACTTTCTTACTTATGATATTTCTTATATATTTGCATTCTAAAATATTATAAAATCATTTATTGTTTTTACAATTTATTTATTTCATATTAAAAAAAATATTTAGATATTTTTAATAACATATTTATTAAATTAAAGTTGTATTTTAATCGAAAAGAATTCCAAGTGATGGACGAAAAATAAATTGCGTAAAACACATATGTTAAGTATTCAATATACTTATTCTCATTAACTCAAAATAATTTTCTATTATTAGGAAGCAATCTGGTGAAATAGAAAATGAATTTGAAACTCAAAAGAATTTAAATTAAATTTTTTCAATACATGTGACAACCTTTTTTTAAGAAAGCTTTTCCTAAGCACCTCTTCCTTTTTCCTAAGCACTTTAAATTATTTGAGAGAGGAAGAGAGACATTACTGTGTTCCGTCCTTATTATATATTTACTTTCATCTGGAAATACATTTTTCTCAATTCTTGAAGTTAAGCACTTTGATAGACCTCATAATAGTGATTTGAAATGTATATACTGCTATTTAGTAATTTATACTAATAAAAGAGTTGGTGTGTTGCCTATAAGCTCAGAGGATATGTAACATGAAGGCGAACAATTGATATCATTAAATGATAAAAAAAAAAAGTTAGCAATGTACTTCAAGCAACGTTATGAAGTCTCATTTATTCCATTTTAAAAGTTACAGAAGTAGAAACTTTATACTTATTTAATGCAAGTAAATAAATATTTTTCAAACCCTTTCAATATTATAATACTTTCAGCACACATAGCAAGGCTGATTTAGATTATTTATACGTTTCTATAATTCAACAGTCTAAATGAATTAGAAATATATTAAAATTATTAATTTACTTAATTTTTTTTAGCAGAACTATAAAAATATATATTACATATGCTCTTTTATTCATAGATAAAATTTGTTATTTTTTTTATTTAAAAGCATTAAAGCCCAAATTTATTTGCTAAATTAATTTTTTCTACTCGTAACAGAACAACCTTAGATAAAATATCCTTTGCAACAATACATGAAAATTAACTTCATTTGTCAATCTGAATTGAAATATATATCAGTGCATGTACTAATAAGAATCTTAAACTGTTACATTTAATTTATTTCAATATAAATGGAATATTTGGTTTCACAAGTGCATTACTCGAGTTATTTTTTAAATATTAATCTAGCGTTTATGAACTGAACTTTATGTATAATTATAAATAAAAACAAAATAATCATTACAACTTAATTTTGCAAAATTACTGTACGAAAGAAACTTATAAATTTATAACTAGTTATTACTGAACTCATATTTAATTTTACATCACATAATATATAATAAAATGCTAAGAGGCTGTTATTACTCTATTATAAAAATATTTTTATGAAAATTTCTTGCATTGGTAATATTTTATTGTATTACAAATTGCAAAACCTTTATGTAATTATCATATATCTGGAATGAATCATGGTGAGAAAAAGCAGTTTCTCACATGTCTACTTCAACAAGAGTAATCGATAAAATCCCCTTTCATTCCATCTTTAACTAAATGAAAACATCTTTAACCACACAGGAAACCACATGTGCAATGAATTATCTTCATTGAAACGAAATGTCGATGTATATACAGGGGATATATGGGAAGCTGTTTGAAACAGTACTGCTAATAGTCGAATACTTGTAAAATTTGTAGAGAATATAAATTTAATACCTCATCCTATTCACAACTATCTGTGATAAAAAACTTCGCAAGGTTTTAAGGAAAGGAAATAATTAAGTGAAAAATGTTTGAATACTATAGGAGCTATTTATAACTACTGCGTCAAAACAAAATTATAGTAGCATCAATATGATAGAAACAAAATGATACACAGCAAATTTTGCTTATAAAATCATAGAAGATTACAGGAATCCTTTAAAAATTTTCAATTTTATAAATATTCTCTTTTTTTAAGTAAGCTAGAATTTTGGATAGAAAATTTCCAAACAGCAATTTATTTTGAATTTTAAAAATTCTGAAAACAGAAAATTTCAAAAATTGCGTTTATAATTCAAATTTAATATCCTTGATTGCATTTCAACTACATTTTATTTTTTGAAAGAATAATTTTCTTTCAGTTTATGTTATTTTGTATTGTTAACATGAACATTAATAAACTATTGAATGACTAAACAAATAAATATCTAAATTCGAAGTTAGGTCTGAAAATTTGAATTTAATCATATAGTTCCTTTTTTAAAAATTATCTCAAATGTTTTCGAAATTCAAATGAATTTTTACGTATAAAAAATGCAAGTATTTTTCTATATATTGTAAGGTCGTTGAAATGGGAGCCAGCGTACAAAAATATTTATACAAAATGTGCTAAAACAGTATTATGTTTTCAATATAATGAATATCACAAAGTTATATATCAAGAATAAAAATCGTAAAATATTATCAAAATTGAAAAGGTAATCATTATTTAAATTGACAGAGGATATATACTTAAGACTTGAAAATCTAAACAACAAAAATTTTTATAAGCATTTAGTTTTCTATTCTTAATATTTATATATTACTAGTTTAGAAAAAATTTAATGTTTTAAATTTTCTCAAATTTACTTAAGGCGAAAAAGTTATGTTTGGTATCGAAAGATTGCTTTTTTTATTTATTTGTTTATTTTATAAATTCAGAGCATGCCTTTAATTCTAAATTGATTAGTTTTATGAACGTTAATGAATATTCAATATAATGAATCTTTTTTTATAATTATATTTTTAGATCATCATATAACTAATATACTATAAGTTTGCCCTGAATTTGTTAACTTTACTTAATATGGTTTATTTTTACTCAAATAAATAACACCATATTCTCATAAAAAAGATTAGCTAGGAATTAAAATATTGTATTAATATTATATTTTATAATAAACAATGATTATTTTGCGAGCTCAAATTCATATGTATTTTAAGAAAATAAATAATTTTTACATAATTTGAACAGCTAATTAATTTATTTCTAAACCAATATCTCATTTTGAATTTCATTTTATTTCTGTAATCAATTTTGTCCCTTTAATATAATCACTCATATTTATGTCATCTATATCTTGTAATCGTTATTTCAGATTGTAACAATGCAACTATAATTTAAACATTCTATGATTATTTATAGTCATATAACTTTAGCATACTATTTCATTCAGATTTTTCAAAGTGAATGTTCTTTGATTTCAAAACTTTAAATTTTTAAAAAAGAAGTTTATTTGATATATAAAATGCGTTTATTATATTTTTAGATTAAAATAACAGAATCAATTGTATATGGAATATACCATTTAATGTTTCAAAGATAAACCAGAAAAATTAATTTTTAATTCAAATAAGAAGAGTTAATATACAACCATATTTTACAAAAAGTAATTCTCTGGTTAAGATTATTATATTTAAAAATTTCTTTTATACCTAATATGGATCGCGTTAAAAGATAACGATTTGTAAAACTTGCGTATTAATAATTTGCTTATTTCAAAAATAATTATTTTCTGTTGGTTAAAAATTTAATTGCTTAGATTGTAGCATTAATATGATTTCGATTCACTAATCCACAATTTCGATAGGATCATTCCATTTCACACACCTTCTAAAATAAAAGAGCAAAAATATTTTCTGCATTAAAAAGCTTAGCTCATCGTTAAATAGAAAATTCCATTATTTTGCTTCTGAACAGTTTACTGTTTAAAAATTTGATTATTTATATTCCTCATAAATCTATTTCGTTTTAAATCTGCAATAAATTTCTAGTAAGGAATTTTATTTTATTAAATATTATCGTTACGTAATGTAGAAAAATTATTACATGTATGCAAATTAAAAAAATATATAGAATATAATAATTTTCACAGCAGAGCAAAGCTAATATCAGAAATATTGTAGTTTATTTTTTAATCGAGAAAATTTCTAATATAGTACAATTTTAAGAAATAGTATCTTTTTAATATTGATATATTAAAATAATGTGACTCTCTTTATATGGTGCAACAGTCAATAGTGTTGCTATATTTTTCAATATTATGTTTCATTAAAAAGAAATAACACATGTATAATATTCTTGGCTACACACTTATGAGACAATCATGTTATTCTATTGCCTTAAGATGATACTTCTGTTTTATTATCAACATTTGAAGTGTATGCAAAAAGAAATTAAAGTAATAACGAAATAAAAAGCAATATGCAGAGAGTAAACTTATTAGTAAATTTTTTCCTAATGCACAAAAATAAAAACGCAAATGAAATGAATTTTAGTCATTAAGGTAAATGTTATTTATTATGGAGGACACATCGAATTTACTATAACAGCCATGAGCTCTTTCAATGGAAATTATATAATTTCCATTTACGAAATTTATTTGTTTATTTCAGTCATAACTAATCCATAAAAAATGCCGTCAAAAACAATAAAAACTGAATTAAATTGACTAAGATGTAAGAAATAATTAGCATAAGCAGGGAAATTATTAAAATTCAACTTAGAAAATAAGGCAAGCTCGTTAGTAATTTAAAAGTACATATGGATTTAAAATTTTTGTGTAATAAAATCGCCTAATTCAATTAGCTTAGGAACTAAAATTAAAAATAATAATGTATAAACTTGCATTATTTTATTTCTAAAGCAACAAATTTATAGATTATTAAATTTTAAAGTTGAATCTTGGCAAAAATCAGTATTTTAGATATTTGGCGTAAAATTCAGGCTGAGTTGTAGTTCTCAAAGAAAAGTCTCCAAGGAGTGTGGTTTGAGTGATTAAGACCGATCAATCAAACCACCGATTAGGGGGAAAGCAAAAATAAGTGGTTTCTACTATGTGAAAATATACGTCGCGGCCGCTTTCGGTGAAAACTCTGCGACGTATCTCTGCCGTCGCAGGCCGCTTTCGAACAGGATAGTTTCAACGTATCCCTGCCGTCATGAGCCGCTTTTCGACCAGTTTATTGCGACGTAACAGATACGTCACGGACGCTGAGTCGGTTAAAGGAAAATGATCACTGATATATAAATCCTTATCAACATTAAGATTTAATGAAGGTAGAATTGATGGAGAACAAATAGCTAAATCTAATGAATAAAAAGTTCTTGATGGTTGATGGAAATAGGTTATTTCTGTGGAATTTAGAAGGCAGATATTGTTATTAGAAATGAACTGTTCAATTATATTGCCACGAGGATTCATATTATCACTTCCCCATAAGGTGTTATGACCATTGAAGTCACCATGTAGAATAAAGGGTGCAGGTAGTTGATCCAGCAAATTGTTTAAATCGCTTTCATGGATGATCGCATGGGGAGGTAAGTAAATGCTACAAATAGTAATGAGAGATGTAGAGTGTATGCGTACTGCAACAGCCTGTAATGAAGTGTTAAGGGAATGTATAGTGCTAGGAATATTACAAGATACAAGAATGCATACACCTCCAGAAATTGAATCATGATTAAAATCTTTCCTCACACAATTATATCCATGCAATTTTAAACTGTACTGAGGTTTCAAAAATGTTTCTTGGATGGCAAAACAAATTGGATTATACAGATTTATAATTGTTTTTATATTTTCTATATGAGTGCGAAAGCCTCGACAATTCCAAGAAACGAAGGTTCCCATTAAGCTAAGCTAAATGCTCCGGCATTGGAGACGCCATCTGTGATTCAGATGAATCTCCACTTAGGAGTGTTTCATCATCTGATGGGTCTACATTCTTTATATCTGTCTTGGAAGCATTTGAGCTTCTTTTACTCTTTAAATATGATTTATGAAGCCCTTCTTTTGCATTCTTTAACTTTAGGGATCTTTGAGACTTAGATTTTGCGAAAGACAGTGAAGAAATTCCTTTTGGAATTGGTGAGACATTTATGTTAGAATTATTTGAGGATAAGTTTGAAAAATTTAAGAAATCTGTTTGGGTACTGCAAGATTTCATGACTTTTTTAACTGCTTGTGAATAGCTAATACCTTGATTAGGGGTACGGGATGACACTGTTCGTCTGGCTTCAGGGTAAGATAAGTTTTGTTTTATTTTCACAGTAATAATTTCCTTTTCTAATATCCAGGTTGGGCATGATCGGGAATATGAAGGATGTTCACCACTGCAGTTGACACATTTTTCTTGTAATTGACACTGACTACTGTCATGTCCAACAGATGCACATCGAGCACAAGTCAAATATCCCCTGCAAGCAGTTTTTGCATGGCCAAATCGCTGACATTTAAAGCAACGTAATGGATTTGGTATGAAGGGGCGAACACTACAATTTAGATAGCCAGCTTTAATAGATTGAGGTAATATAGGAGTAGCAAACGTGAGTATAAGGTGTTTAGTTCTTATAATTTTACCCTCTCTTCTGATTGTAATGCGCTGCACACGTTGTACTTTTTGGTCAACAAGATTATCCAAAATTTCCTCCTCTGAAATATTATATAGATCATCTGCTGAAATTACTCCCCGTGTAGAATTTAGCCTACTATGAGGACATACCATAACATCTATATTACCAAGGCATTTTAGTTTTAGGGTGGCTTTGGCCTGTTCAGTTGATAAAACTTCAACTAAGAGATCACCAGATTTCATCTTGCGAACATTTTTTACATTTCCAACAGTACCAATTAGACACTTATTAATTAAGAAAGGAGAGACATTGTCAAAATTGCCCTCAGTTCTTTTAATAATAAAATATTTCTGATCCTGTATCATTTGTTGCTCCATAGGGAGTATAGAATTAGAAGCACATTCCATAGAAATAGGTTAATTACTTCAAGGCCTGACTGCACCACCCACCATCGAGCCCAACAAGGGGATGCAGTATACCTGCATCAGTGCTAGCCAGACCTTATACGCTTTCGATATATCCCTGACGTGGCCTCCACCCTTATCGAGTCACACAGCAGATATATGATCGCTTGATCCATGGAAGCCGATTGGCATGCTGAGGACCACAACACACCTCCCGTTTACCTGAAGCAGAGGCCAAAGTGATGTGTTGGTCTCTGAGAGCCTTAATCACCAGGATCCTCCTTTCCAGGGACACGGGTCTCCACGCACGGCAAACACGCGGGTGATTTAGTCCCCAAAAGAAGCTAATAGCAACAGTGCGGCAATAGCTACTCAAGGGGAGCCCTCAACCTCTTTCGAGGCAACCACACTGAGGGAGAAAAGGAAGAAAAAGCAGCAGAGTAAAGGAGAGAAGAAAATAAAGATGAGGAAAGATCACTAGGGTACCTCGGGATTGTGACACCCGTGTTTACCTAAAGAAGGTAAATCCTCTGAGGGGGTTTGGTTATTTAATAAATTCGTGCTTAAATTGCTATTGAGTGTTATATATATTCCAGTCTTAAATAAATAAAATAACAATTTATATCCATTTTATTTAATAATTCTCTAGATATTTGTTATCATTTTGTGATAATCTTTTATAATTTGAATTTTCTATATTGTTGGAAACAACCTAAACTTTAACCATTTTTTCTAATTATAGGCATAGGTATGAAAATAATCATTAGTTTATATGCTGATTAATGAGATAATAATTAAAAAATAAATTGAGATGTCATCATTTTATTTACAAATATATATAATTTACCTCTAGACTTCAATAAAGCTTTAAAAATTGCCCTAATACATAGCGCAAAGTAAAGATGTAAAAAATGTAAAAGTTAAGTACAATTAATAGTGTATCTCTTTATCCAAAATTAGTTATCAATAAAATTCCGATTTTATATAAATTTGAAGTATTTTTAAATTATTAAGATTATATTATAATTTACTGAAGCAGTAAAATTTCTGTCAACCATAACTACAAAGAGAAGAAAAATAATTTAACCATTTCTTAAATTTGTATGATGGTTAAGTGGAAAAGATAGACATCAACATGATCAGTATTCTCTTCTTCATATTATAATATTGAAATATCACTGAACTCTGCAATAAATTTTATGTATATAGATCTATTCATCACAATGATTTCCAACTGTCACATATGCAACCCATGAATTTCCATGGACAAGATATGTATGATCACTAAATGTTTTTAGTCCCTGAAATATTTTAATATCAACATAGTAAATTCATAGTTGTTTTCATTATCTTATAATTATACATCATTAATATCTTATCTCTAATTATTACCTTTTATTTATGATTTTTTTATTTGTATGAATATCACTGCAAAAAATAACATTTAAATCTCGTTAATGATTTCTAAAATTATAAACCTTATTCACAAAATAAAAATTATTTACTCTATTGTACTTACTTTACCTTACTTTACTTATTGTTTAACAATTTCGATACTGTAATAACAAAAGTAAAATTTTGTATTTTATTTAGAGTATTGAGATTTTCAAACAGGTTCTGCATTAGAATTATTTTGCTGATTCAATTCTGCATCAAAATTATTTCAGCAGAACATACAATTTAATGATTTTCAGTACGTCGAGGGATTAGATATAAATTTCACGTGCTGATCGAATATCTGATTTTACCTGATCATCTCTCACTCTAGTTGCACAACGGATTTGACGATAGAAACTAGGAATTAAACTTTTGTAAAATTTCCATGAGTTCCTAAGAAAACATCGAACTGAAATGAAAACAGAAATGAAACCAAAAAGAAACTACATTTCCAGATTATAAAACTCCATGCAAATCCAAGCTGTCATCCTCATTTCCACTTCACACAGAGAATGAACGTAAGTTATTTGATTTATCCCAGTTTACCTCCTGATTCAAAGCACTTCGCTTGTATTTGATTTTGTACCAATTTTTTTCAAAAGTAATAAAAATTGCCACCCCATAATCTAAGGGTCTTTTGAAGAAAAAAATTGCCTAAAAAGAAACCCTCTCATAGTTATTTCATCATTTTGTAAAGTTGTAGGGGGAGAGAAGAAAATTGGGAAAAATCTGAGGGATGGGGAAAATGCACTTACTGTATGTGTGAACTAAAACACATGTTGTTTCTTCCGTGAATTTATCAGAAAAGAATTCCTTCATTCTTTCTAAAAAAAAGTAGAGAAATAAATGATTCTGCATAGCTTGTGAAATACTCTGCTTCAAACTGAAGCACGCCGAATTTTTTTCGTTCTTCTGCATGCACTATGCGAACGTCTTTGTATTCTTTGCTCGGAATTTAATGAATTACTACGAGAACAATTTGAAACATTGCTTTTAACATGGTTTTTTTCTAAAAGAGCTGAGTTTCGTTTTAATTAGTTCCTCTAGAGAGGTAGTAATTTAAAACTTCATTAAAATTATTTCAGAAAAACGTTACGGTTTTTGATCATTTACTTCCCTCTTTTGCGAAACTTATTTCCACTAGTCTAAAATTGGATTAAATTCTATCGGTAAAAAATAAAGCGCAAATAAAAAATATTGAATCATTCTATTATTGGAAAAACTACTTTTACGTATTATGCTGGTTCAATGCCCAAAGCTACAATGAAAGTTTGTCTTAAGCTTAAATTCAGCTTTATTCCTCATTATATTATGGTGTACATTTCGACTAAAATTTATATATGTATATATAAATATATATATATATACAAATATATATATATATATATATATATAAACACACACACACACAAATATATATATATATATATATATATATGTATATATATATATACAAATACATATATATATATATATGTATATATATATATATTTATACATATATATATATATATATATATATATATATATATATATATATATATATATATATATATATATATATATATATATATATATATATATATATATATATATATGGTAGTTAATTATATATATATTTAAAGTTGAAAGAATAATGTTAAAATGTTTGCTTATTTTTTCTGCTTCACGTGACAATAATAAACTCAAAATATCCATAATGTTTCACTTTTAATGCCAGCAAATATTTAGTATACATTTCATTGATTTCATTCTCAGATAAGAAATGTTTGCACACAATCAAAACAATTTGTGTAATACTCCTATGTCTCATTTATAAAAATAGTATATGACATTGTTTTGGTAGCTATTGTTTTAGCTTGTTGATATTCAGAGAGATAAGGTATTGTTTTGGTTATTAAATTTGTACTTAAAATTTTTTTAAATTTAAATAAAAATATCAAAGCTGTTTCTTGTCTGTATCGATTAAATTTTCAGCATATAACAAATTTAGATGTATTTGTTATAGTTTCGTCCTTCTTATCCATTTTATCCTGGGAGTTGCTGAGAAAATTTACAAAGGTACAAAAATAGGTATTGTATATCCTATATTTAAAAAAAATTCTTCTTATAATGATGTATCTTGTAATGTATGTATATTATGTTATCTACATTATATAGCTTTTTAAAGAAGGGAATATTCATTATTTGCAGTTTTATGCAAAGTTTGTTTAATGATGAAACTCTAATTTGAACAATGGTGTGTTTAAGAATGTTTCATTTTAGAGATATTATAAGGAACGGATAGGATTAAATAAAAATATCAAGACTTAAAGACAATTTTACATTATTTGGTTAGCAAGCACTTTATAAAATATTTCGACGTTTTACGACATGCCAACTTATTTCATTCGTTCGACTTTTTGAAAACAAATGTATGCATACATTACATTTTTGTTTACTTATAGGTTGATTTTTGCTGCATACTTCTGGATGGATCGGCTTTTATTCCTTATGATGCATGCTGATCTTGAGTTTCTTTTACACATTCTCAGTTTTACAATACTGCGACATGTATATTATTATATTAGTTTCTCCCCATGAATAAATTACTTGCTCTCGTGTTTAATATCACCTCAAAAATATATTTTTACACTTATTTAATCATCTTGTAAGCATCGCAATCCAATTTAATCAATGTATGATTGTTTCCCTCACACAAAATGGTTGGGAAAATGATAATATTTTTTAAATATGTAATTTACCTTTTGAATAGAATGAAGTTCAAATTTTACTTGATAAGGAAGAAAATGATATCATTGTACATTTAATGAGTAATTAGGACTCCCTAAATTTTGCGAAGTAACATGTGAAAAAGTAATCATTAAAAATAATATGAATTCTTAATATATAAATCTAATATTATTCAATTATAATCTAATATTAGTATTATATTTGTGAAAAATAAAATTAGAAATACAAATTCATTGAAAAGGCATGAAATCCTGTAATTATACCGAGTATTTCAGTGACTTGTGTTCTCTTCCCCAAGTTTTGATACATCATAACACAATGCAATAGCTTTTCTTGAGAAATAAAATAATTTGAGACATTGTAACCTTTGAATCATTAATATTTTAAACATTTCTTCAATAAATCTATCATTTTGAAATGTCTCATAGACAAATACCATGCCTCTTAACAATAGCTCTAATATTCTAATACTAATACCAAAAACTCTAATACCAAATCACTATTAGAGTTATTGAGGGTAATTTGATATTTTAATTCGTCATCTAGTAATAAAAAAATTATAAGCTAACAATTAAATGTAGTTATAGTTGAATACTTAGAGTTGTGGAAAGAAGTTTCAGTTCTTTCATAAAAAATAACTGTACACCAAAATATTGTCAACATAGTAAAATTAGGAATACAATATTTGATATATATTTCATAAGCAAAATTGACAACAGAAAAAGTTTCTGTTTTAAGTGTATAATTTCTCTAAAGGAGTATAAGAACTACTATTTCATCACGATATTATAATGCACAGTTAAATATGAAAGTTACAGCAGGAAGCGCTTCTGTATCTAAGAGTGTAATTTCAAACTCTGAGTGAAAGTGTTGTTGAAGAAGAGGTTCATTAATACTTCAGATTTGTAAGAACAAATATTTAACAATCCTGAAAGCGGCAGTGCAGTCATATGAAGATGAAAAATAAATATTAATAACAAACTTAGTGTTTTCAATTTCATTTCGATAGAATTTTCCATCCAGAAAATTATTAATTCATCATTTAAAGTCCTCAACATTTTCAAAAAAGTATTTTCTTCACCTATGTAAGAAAATGAGCTGAAAATCATTTAGGTTCAAAATTTAAACACAAAGTAAAGTTCATGTATTGCTTTACGTTTTTTGTATATATAATCGAATGCATTTAGTGCAAATTTTGTAATTATCTAGTCATGTTGCTGTTCTCGTGTACCAGCTAGGCTGGCAAATTGGGGTGCGCTGCTCCACTTTTCGAACTAAACCATATGTGGTGAGAAGTCCAACTTCTTCAGTACACTCACATGCCATAGGGACACGTTTATTGGGTAGGCAACAATTCACACCCAAGAAAAGGACAAATACAGGATAGAGAGAGAGAAAGTACATCCATGCCTGAACCGGGATTCGATCCCAGGACCTCCCTATCTATAGTCAGGCACGCTGAAAACTAGACAAGTTGGCTGGCCTAGTCATGAATATGTATGTAAATTTACAGTTTCATGGCTTTACAGTTACACATCATGCACACAGTAGAATCAGTTTTGTGTATAATTTGTTTTTTTCAGATTTTGTCATTCAGATTGTGTTTTTGCTTTCCTCATATTCTTATAATAATGTTTTTTAAAGAAGATGCATTTTCTTACAGGCTGATTCTTTCCACAATGTTAAATATAATATTTTGTGATATACTCAAGTTTAAATTTGTTTTAAGTTAGTAATTGAATTTATTAATGATTAAGTTCGGACGTTATTAAGTAAAACATTCCACCTACAGAACTAAAAGAAACCAACATCCTTCTGAGTACATTTATTGATATCAGTGTAAACTACGAATGAATTCACATACATTTGCTGTATTTTGCTATTCTGTTGTAATAGAATATCCTCTTTCATGAATTACAATTTGTTTGTAGCCTCTTCCAAGCTTGATAAGTAGTTTTGCATTTTCGAAAATCAAAACTATTTATTGCCGATTTATATTTGTGAAAGGAATTTTACAGAAATTTGTTGATTAAAGCAAATATTAACTATTACAATACCTCAATAAGGGGAACTGATTATTATAAGGAATGGTCTTGTAAATGATTTTGTTATTACTAAAAAAAAAAAAAAAAAATCAGAAAAAATTTACCTTTTCTACTTTTTATAATAAGGGACTTTTATTTAAGTTTAATATTATGCAAAGCATATGCACTGCCCTGTAATTTTCTTCTCCATTAGAAGATATTAAAATTATTTTTTTCTCCAAAAATTAAAATAAAAAGATAAAGAAGCCATGTGTAGAAAATTTGATTTTGTCACCCAATAGTTTTTGCACTAGGGAATGCAAAATATTTGATTTTCTTTAATTCTAGTTTTTTTTACATTATATATTTAACTTAAAAATAGATTAAAACTTCAAAATTAAGACCGAATGTATCACAAAATTTGGTTTGCATAATGGATTATCAAATGGACTTCAACCTATTACCAGACATTCTTTTTTTATCTAATATTATTTTTATCTAAAATATAAGTCTAATCTTGTAAAACTTACAAATTAAAGTAATAAATGTATTAAAGTAATCCTAATTTGACATTTGTATTTCATAAAAAGATTCAGAGAAACCTTGGATATTATAAATTATTTTTTTTAAAAAAAATGTTGTGTATTGATGCTTATTATTCAGCAATTTATTTTTATTTTGTAATGATGTTTAAATTTCTTATTAAGAAATCTTAAGTACTTAAATCATGAACTGAAATATATTAAACCCCCAAAATTCTGAAACTGAATTAATTTTGGAATAATTTTTATTTCTGTCATTTATGGCAATTTATTTAAATAAATTAAGGAAACTAAATTTAGACTTATAACTACAAGTTTGCTCTCTTTTTGTGCTATTCAACGGTCATTTTTTGAGCACTAAGGTTAATTGATCAAAGATGCATCATGAAATATATTCCAAAGCACTAAAAGCATGCGAGTCTAAAAGGGAATATAAATTGATTGATAGTAAATATACAACAGTATATTATGCAACTTTTAAAGGGTATTTTGAAGGATTTTTTTCATAATTAACTTTATATTAAGTACATTTGTATACCTATTCTGATTATAAAATGTTTTTATTTTTCATTAACTTATTTTTTATGTGACTTAATTTGTACATAAATATTTTGGTATTAAGTCAGTAATAATATATTTTGATTACATATTAACATGAAATAAAAAATACTTAACTTTATTCTAAGATATTTAATAATTTATCATAAAAAGCATAATTAAAATTTGTTTTTGAGGAAATATTTGGTTATTTTAATAAATTTCCTTTTTCATACTTGTCCTCTTTTTTTTAATTTCATTTATACTTTAGATCTAAAACATAAGCTTTGAAATATTTATGTGTACAAGAAATAACAATTTATAATTTTTGTAATAGATTGAATACTATTTATATATGATAATTTCTCTCACAGAAAAATATTCATTTCGACTTCATTTCATTAAAATTATTTTTTTTTAAATTTTGCTACCTGTATTAAGATAAAAAATTTCTGAATAATACCGTAAAATAGAGCTGTTACATCATGATTTTTATTAGATATTTTTATGGAACCTAAAAAGCTTTCATGTCAGACAAGTAATTTGTTAAGTGATTACATATATTTTAATTTTTTAAATATTTTTATTTGTTATTATAGAGATAAATCAGAATAGAAAACCGTGAGGGATGAGAAAATAAAATACAAAAAAATCTGAAAAAGAAGGAAATTCTAGATTTACTGTGGCATTTGCAGCATGATTCAGAGTTCTGCAAACCACGCAGCGTCAAAAGGAAAAAGCCATCGTCCGAGGGGTTATGTAAATTGAATCGCTCTGGATTCTAAGAGATTTCGATATTTTTGTTGACATCAGCCTTTTTGGATTATGTTTTCTTTCCATTTATTTGAGAGAAAAATATACACCTTTTTGGGATTTGAAATTGTATAGCATTTAAACAACTATAAGTTGCATTGGGGAACCCTTTGTTTCTTTATATACTTAGCAGATTCCTTACTTGTGCGATTGGCTAAAATTTGAATTGATTGGAAAAAACAAAAAAAAGAAAAATATTTTAAAGGTAAAAGAAGACAAAACCAGTGAGTCAGTGTTTTCTTTTTTATTTTCTGTTTAAATATGGAAATAATGAAACTGATCACAGCATAATTTTATTTTAGATAAAAATAATCTGGAAGGAAATTTCCATAATTTCGTACATTAAAATTATTAACATTTTTTATTTTTAAATATATTATCATCGTGCTAAGCCACAGAATAACATTTCTAATGAAATATTATACTATAAAATATTATATCAAAAATTCTGTTATTCATTTTGCCAAATTAATTTTAGACATAATTTTAATCCATTTTTGGATTTTACTATATTTAATATATGTATAAAATGTCTTAAAAGTACTCTCTGAAATTCTTGTGGCTCAATCAATCAAACTTAATGTTATTGAAACCATTCACATTTTAAATACATAACTTTCATTATCATAATAAATAATGAAACAATAGAAGCTAAAACTGCGCTCGGGATAAATTTTAGAATTCAGGAACTTATTTTTATGTGTTGCTTTAAATAATTGCAAACAGCCAGCTGTACTCTTTTTGCCTTTAAAAGCAAATTGTTCAACACTCGGTGAGGAAGTCAAACCTTTTGTTGTGGACTTTTTTCGTGATTCAGAATCCCCTTTCATTTTAGGTTATCGTCAAGTTATTCCTCTTGTACAACATGTGACCTTAAAGTTGCAAGTAAACTACATTTAAAAGAATCTTTTTGAAATAAGTGAAATTAAATAAAGGTATTTTATTATTATGTTTAAAAAAATCAATATTTAAAAAAAATTAAAAATGTGTGTATTTTTAATGGCTTTTAATAAAACATGAAACTATCAAAATTAGTTTCTAAGATTTTAAATTTCTAATGCATTATAAAATTCTATCATCTTATTAAATATCAAAAATTTTGTTGTCATTAAAATTTTTATGAACTCAATCAACTCTTTTAACTCAATAAAAATAACCACTTGGATATTTCAAAATTTTTTTGAGTTACAAAAAATAGGAACATTTCAAGTGCAGAAACTGGATCAATGAAATCAATTTTAAATATTAAAATAATATTGATAATGAAGAATAGTAATATTTTTGAGTGAAAGTGCAGTCTAAAGTATTGTATACTATCAATATTTTAAACCTAAATCCAAATTCAGTTACACATTCAGATTTAAAGTGAAAACAATATGAGTGTGTCCAAGTGTATGAATAGTTAAGAAACAGAATGCACACCACATTAATGGATGATATTTTTTATTAATATACCGTCTAGAGCTTTATGCATTATAAAATTAAAGTGTACAAAACTTTTGGTATGATTTGAAAACAGCACGAATCGCCGTTTAAAACCATCAAGAAACAAGTATGTACCTTAGCTAACATAGATTATGTGAATTCAAGACAACAATTAAGAAATGATAGCAAGAAATTGCTGATGAATGTTTATAGTGTATGTGGAACATACATCAACATACAATACATCGTGCCATAAGAGAGTTCTGCTTACAATAAATTATGCAATAATTAGAAGTAAATAAATCATTTTGCTTCTCTGTGCAAATCCTATACAAGAAGAATAAAAGGGTCAATAAAATAATATTATAGATGAAGTCGTAAATGAAGGCCATGGAAATTCACTTTGTTTGTATGATTTCGTGAGAAATGAAGAAGCAGATAAAAAATCATGGCATAAAAAACCTATCTGTTTTTAATTAAGGCATGCATTTTAAACTTGATGGAAGACTGTAGGTCAATATTTTGTCTTTTTCTGTTTATAATAATTGTAAACTATGTAGAATGTGTAAATTAGTTCTTATTATTACGTTGTTAATATCATACAATTATCACAAATTGAAGCCTGAAGAAAAGGTAAATCTTAAATGTAAAACAGATAAATGTTGCTGTGTGAAACTACCATTTATTATAGTAGAGGATTTATCGATCTCAATTTTGGGCTTAGATGCATGTAAGAAGTTAAATTTTTTCTACGTATTGGTGAAATAAAAATTCATCATAAGCAATATATATTTAGTATATATCCTGAAGTTTTTGCAGTTTTAGGTCACTTTGCTGATTCATCTTACCATACAGCTTTAAAGGTAAATGTGAAAGCTGAAATATTTTCTCCTCGGAAATTACCATTAGCATTATATAAAGAGTTAAAATTAACATTATCAGATTTTGAGAAAAGGAGAATAATTTCACGGGTAAATAAAGTAGCAGATTAAGTGAATAGTCTTGTTATAGTTGAAAAGTCAAATGGTAAATTAAGAATATGCTTAGACCCTTGAAATTTAAAACTAGTAATTAAACGGGAACATCATGTTTTAAATTATAACAATATTTTTCAGTGCTAGTTAAAACAATATTTTTCAGTGCTAGACTTAAGAGAAATATTTTGGCAAATCTCATTTGATGAAAGTAGTTTTGAATTGTGTGCCTTTAATTCTCCTTTTGTCAGATATATGTTCAATCGTTTACTTTTTGGAATTGTTTCCGCCCTGAAGTTTTTCAAAAACGTAACCAAAAGCTTTTGGAGGATATACAAAGTGTTGAAATATATTTTGCTGACATAATTTTTGCGTTGGCACTATTAAAGAAGAGCATGATGAAATATTAATTGAAGTAATAAACAGAGCAAAATTAAATAATGTAAAATTTAATCCAGATAAATTTTAGTTTAGGGTAAATGAGGTTAAATATTTGGTATTAATAATTTCTAGAGAGGGTATAAAAGCTGACACAAATTATGTAAGGGCTATTAAGGAATTAACTAAGCCTAAAAGTAAAAAGGATATTCGAAGTTTCTTGGGTATCATTAATTTTCTATCAAAATTTTTGCCTGTTGCAATGATAACTGCTCCTTCGAGAGAATTATTGAATGGTGTTGGTTTTGAATGGTTGTATGAGCATAAATAATTTAAAGAAATTAAAGCACTTTTAAATTCAACAACTGTGTTTTAAAAGTACTTAATACTAAATAAGAAACAGTTCTAGAGATGGAATAACTTCTTACCTAATGCAGGATAACTATCCAATCTCATTTGCTCTTAGAAGTCTCACTGACAATGAAATGAGATATGTTCATATTGAGAAGGAACTTTTAACCATAAATTTTGTGTGTGTGCACACAATTGAAAAATAACATAATTTATTATACGGTTATAAAGCTCATGGTGGTTATTTTGTATTTGCTGGTGTTGGTGAAAGAACTGGGAAAGGTAAAAAACTGGTAGACTATACTTGAGGGTGGCCCTGGAATTCTCGCCCAGTTTATCGCCAAACTAGGCGATGTTGTTCTATTTATGGTAATCCTAAACGTTATTCTGAAATCCATTCACGTTTCTGATTGTCTTAGATTTAACCATTATTTTTAAATGTTTAAACAAAATCGCAAATCTCGCCAAGGGGCACCCTTAAATATAATTTTACCATTTATACTATAAAATAATTAAAAAAAATTTTTGTTACTCAATAAATTTTATTACAGCAATTTTTAAACAATGCAAAATATCAATCATTTCTTCTAAATTTCTTTCAAAATATTTTTCTTGTAGTTCCTGGAAAATAATTTTTTCCATTGGCAATTTTGGTTTCTCTCTTTTTTATTCTTGCATAAGGACGATCCTCTACTTTGTAGTAAATGCAGAATCCAACAGTTTAAGAATCTATTGCATGAACTGATGAAGAACTTATGATTATTTTAATTTACTGTAAAGAAGAATATCCAAATAAAAGGAAAATACCTGAAGAGGTTAGAAATTACTATAAATTGCAAAATGATTTTGTTTATAATTAATTTACAGTTTTTAAACAATAAATTAATAATTTACGTATCATTGCGTAAAGAAGTGTTAAATTTAATTCCTGAATTTCACCTCGGTATAGAAAAATGTAAAAGTAGGGCAAGATATTTTATTGGCCTGATCTTAGCAAAGGCATTGAAAATATAGTTGAGCAATGTGTTGTATTTGCGAGAAATTTAAAATGGCTGACTCTAACCTCACGATTTACCAAGCAGACCATATCAGAAAGTTGGTATTGACATAATATTTTACAGAAATAGCAATTATTTGGTTGTAATTGATTATTATTTATAAGGGATTAAAGTGGAAAAGAAAATACTGAAACACAGTGGAAAATATAATAAAATCCTTAGAAATATAATATTTGTTAGATTTGGTGTATAAGAAATAATTGTATGTGATAATAATCCGTTTAATAGTTTTGAGTATGAGAAATTTCTAAAAGAATAAGATATAGAATGCCACAATTTATTAGTCCACAACATTCATAATCCAATGGAATGGTTGAGAAAGCTGTTGGAATTATAAAATCAATTTTTAAGAAAGCTTTTCAAGATAACAAACGTCCTTTTGTAGGATTGCTAGAGTATCGAAATACTCCCATTTCTGGGTGAGGTTTGTCTCCTGCACAGTTAATGTTTAGCAGGAGGTTTAGGACAAAATTACCCCTTTATAATAAGTTACTAAATATAAATGTATTTAGAGAAGTCCCAAAATTATGAAAGCAACGTCAAGAAAAAACAAGTCTTATTTGGATAGAAACACTAAACTATTAAAACCTTAAGAAGTAGGTGATAATATATGGATATGGAATTTTAAGAATGAAACTTGGGAACCTAGAATCGTAATATGAAAAGTATAAGTCTCTTATAATGTTCAAGCCTCAAATAATCGTGTTTTCTCGAGAAATATAAAATATTTAAAATTATCGAAAGTTAAAAAGAGAGACAGATTATGAGTCAAACGTTGAATTATATTTTTCATTTAAGTAATGTTGAGAATTCAGTTTGTAACTCAAAAAATTCATATCTTCTTAAAATTTTCTCAAATGTATTGAATTTTCAAGATAATATTTTTTATCAGACCATATCTGGACGTATTGTTAAATTGCCTTCGTACCTGAAGGATTATTATAGATTTAAAATCTAAAATGAGCGATGTGATGTAATCGATATATAAATAGTGTATTCAATAGCTTCCAATTATTTAAAAGGTATCTAGTAACAATTGGTACTCATTGTTAGATAGTTGATTGATATGGAAAGTCATTAAACGCCTATTTAACTGTATTTGTAAATATGTATTAATATGTATTGTATTTGTAAATAATAAAAGTTATGTGTTTAACCTTCTATTTATGTTTCTTTTTTAATAAATAACAAACATTACAATTCTAAATGTATCACCAAAATCATTCAAATCTTAAGTGTGATTTTGGATTCTTAATTAACAGTAAAAACACAAATGAAATAATCTTTGGGGAGTGGAAAGAGTAATGCCCACTAAATATAATATCAATGAAAATTGGCAATGATACTGCATGTAACACTCTTTTAGAAAATTTTCAACATTATAAAAGTTAATTAAATTTATTGTGCTTTGTAGTTATTGATAATTACTTTGCTAAAATAAAAAATGATTACAAATTACTCTTCTCTCTTTTTTATTTTAACATATTAAACCCTTAGCATATAGTTCTCACTGATATGTATTAATAACCATATAAAGAGAGAATTTAAAGTTGTGCACTCTATGATTACTTTACATACAGTGAGTGTAGAAAGTATTCGTACAGTATAACAATTGGTTTAAAAGAGATCCGTTCATAAAAATTAAAAATATAAATTCCATTTTAATCAATAATAAATATATAATAGAACATATTTTCACAAAGTGCATGTGACATTTACAAAAAAATTATTTTATACATGAATAAATATTAACAAAGCTGTAGCAATCCAACGTATTGTGGTGTAAAATGTATTCGCACACTAAAAGAAATGCAATTGTTTTTTTTTGCTATATTTCGTGATTGGTTTAGCCATTAAGATGTAATTAATTGATGTCATCTTGTAAGTTACTTTAAAGGTTCTTCAGTGGAAATTTTAATGTAGTGAGAAACTAGAAATTCTGTAATGGGTCATAAAAGCAAAGAGACAAGTGTTTCCGAAAGAAAACTGATGTTACAGCTCCAAAAAAATGGTACATCGTACAACAAGATCTCTGATCTGGTTGGTAGACCCCGTTCACAGCTATGCAGTTAATCATAAAAAAGTTTGCTACCACTCTAATATTTCAAAACAGTTCTCGTACTGGGCGACCGTGTCTATTGACATCATCTGACAGACGGTTTCTGGTACGTTCATTAAAGAAAGATACCAAAATAAGTGCTCCTACATTAACATCAGAACTAAGGAACATGGGAACACCACTCTCCGTAAGTACTGTTCAAAATGCAGGCAGAAATGAAGGTTTCCATGGCAGTGTTGCGTGACGAAAATCTTTGTCAGTGAAAAAAAATGGAAGCTGGAATGTCTTTGGTCAAGCAATACGTTAATGAAAGGCCAGATTTCAAGAAAAAGATTACAGACGAAAGTAAATACAACATATTTGGATCGGACGGGATACGAAAGGTATGGCGAAAGCGCAATACAGAAATGCATCGTAAGAATAAAGTGCCAACAGTGAAACATAGGAGTGGAAGTCTGCTGGTTTGGGGGTTATGAGTGCTTCTGGGGTTTGCAAATTAATCTTTATAAAGGCATTATGAATCATCAAATTTATATTGACATTTTAAGCAATAATTTAGGACCTAGTGCAACATAAATGGGCTTGAATGGTGATTACGTTTTCATGCATGATAACGACCCCAAGCACACAGCCCTAAACACAAAGCTCTGGATACTATATAATTGCCCAAAGTTCATGAAAATTCCTCCTCAATTGTCGGGCCTCGACTCCATCGAGAATTTATGGGACGTTCTTGATAAAAAAATATAAGATCCAGATATATTTATAATAAAAATGATTTGGAGTCAGTTCTTAATCAAAAATGGGGCTCCATATCTAGCTCAATAACAGAAAAATTGATGCCAAAGAGACTCAAAAAAGTTATTCGAGCTAAAGGATATCCTAAAAGGCATTAGCTGTAATATTATGATTGTGTTGGTCAATATATGCCTGATGTACGAATATTTTTTACACCACAAGATGTTGGATTATTACAGATTTGTAAATATTTTTTTCATGTATAAAATTATTTGTGTAACTTTTACATGAATCTAGTGAAAATACGTTCTATTATGTATTTATTATTAATTAAAATTGTATTTATGTTTATAATTTTTATGAACGGATCTCTTTTAAATCAATTGTCATTCACTACGAATACTTTTTACAATCACTGTAATTAAAAAAAAACTTTAACTTTCCATTGTATATGTCAAGAGAGTAATAAAATAAATCTCCCATTCGATCCAATAGACGTTCTAAGCAGATACAACGTTTGATATGCAATTTTCGCCAAAGAACATGGAACTGTGCGATAGATAAAATCCGCCAAGAGGGTAATAAAGTGAAGAAAACGGTCTTAATGTGATAGATTGCGCGCGTTTCCATGACATGATTTTTGTTCAATGACACAAGGTGATCGTATGGCAAGCGTGAAATTCATTTTTTGTGCAACCTTTGAAGCATTTAATAAGTAATTTTATTTGCTTACAATTTAAGAATTTCTTAAGTTAATGTTCTCATTATTGGACTTCAAATTTTTTAAAATTTATTTTATTTAGAATTTCCGAAAGATATATTGTTTATAATTTTAAAAACATTGTTTTTCGAATTTTTAAAAGGTATATTGTTTGAAATTTTTTTTAAAGTTATGTTATTTCGAATTTTGTACTGATCGGCCATTAAAATATCTGTGCAGTGTACTAATCCTGTGCTTAGTGAGTTTGATTCATACATCGCAGAATATGTATGGTGAAAAAATCATAAAAAAATATTGTAAAATATTTCTTTTGAAGTTATGAATATTGTTTATTCTCCGGTTGTAATGATTACCAGTTGCATTACTTTATTGGGTGAGTTATTTTGTTTTTCATTAAAATTGCTGTTGTATGAATATTTTATGCATAAATTACGAGTGGTAACTGTACGGTTGATTAGTTAGGAACTCCAGTCTTTTCTTAAAATAAATTATGCTTATATCTGTAAACACATCCTTAAGTAAGCTTTATTGCTTGTTGTTAGATTGTGGTTCACTTAAATTTTTATAAGTTGGGCGTCACTGCCCGGTTAATTAAAATTTGATTTTGAATATATAAGTTAGAAATTAAGATTTATTGTCCGGTTGACACTGTATTAGGTAGCCTTACACTTTATTTTAAAGTTTGGTGCCATTGCCCGGTTGATTAAAATTCTAGTTTTAATAAAATATGCAATTTGTTAACGTTAAAGATTTTTAGCTGATTAGCGCGTATGTAAACTTTTGTAAACTCCATGATGCTTTGTTTATATTTTTTTTTAATAATGTAATCTCTGGATAGTTAGTTTCAAGTTATTAGCATTTTAATTTTACAATAGTAAGTAATTATAATAAAATATTAGAAATTTTAACTTTTGAAATTTATTATGGCGCTTGATTTCAAATTGAAGTTCGAACGCGATTGGTATTTGGTAACCGAATATTGCGCGTATTGACGTAATTTCGGTTGCAAGATAGCTGTGTAGCACTTGGAAAGATCGGAAACGTGCCAAACCTGCACTGATTCTTTGTCTTTTACATATTTTTACATTAAAACCAGTTTTTTTTTCTTTGTAGAAGTATATTTCAATTAAGTGAAAGTTTTGCTTTCTCAGTTGTCATTTTAAACTTCATGAGATGCTTTGCTTATTGCATATTTAACGATTATTTTTTTGCATATTAAGCCTCAATATAGACTTTAATATATTAAAGTAAATCTGTGTGAATTATTGAAAATATCCTAACTAAAATCTGAACCAACACATTGTTGAAAGAATGCAGATGGCATTTATCATTTGTCGGCCAGTTTGACCGCAAATAAAAACAATTAAAATCTAAATTACATCTCAACATAAATTAAAGATAGGTAATTTCGTATTTCTTAAATAATGTATTGAGATAATTAACTTACATAGAATACTGATTTTCTCAGTATGCGAGAATATTTGTGTATTTTCAAAGTATAATATGTTAAGTAAAATTTTAAGCACTCAATTTCAAGTTTAATACTAACAAAACTTTCATAAAAAAATCTTTTCCATACATACCTAATTTATTCTAAAATTATTCTCTAATGTTTTCCTCTCGTTCCTCTTTTATTCGAAAGACAAGAATACAAACAAATAAATAAAATCAAGATTTCTGCATTTAAATCACAGGGTTCGACTAACACCACTAAGCACTGAAAGCCCTAAAATTCAAGGAAGAAATATGTGTGGGGAAACTGTCTCAGAAGAAACAGGAGAGGGGAGTGGGACTCACATTTTTCATCTCGTGGGTCACGCGAGTCATCTTGTGTCACGAATCACCGCGATTGCGTCACCCTCTTTGAACCCAAAATCTGTGGACTCAAATTCTTCCTCCCCCAAAACTCCTCCAAAATGCTTTTAACCGATGAGTATATTTATAAGCAAGAGTTGTGTGAGTGTAATGGAACAAAAACAAGTTCTCCGTTTTGGAAAATGAGGTTTTTAACTCTTGTTGTTTGTCAACCTTGATTAAAATTTAACTTAAGGAAGAACAAAAAAGTTTGAAAAAGATCTTTGGTAACTTTATGTGAAACCATTAAGTTCTTGAATTATTAATAGACAAAAATGTGTGTATTTATTATCTCCTCTCATATATATATATGTATATTTGAGTAGGAAAGTTTTTGAAAATTTGTCATATATAAATTACTGCCATATTTAAATAATTGAAATACTATGAAAAATATTATATTTTATTTAATTTTGATTTAAATTATATTTTCGCTTTTACAATTAATGATGTGAGATTCAGAGTAAAACATGAGTACAAGAAATGCAGTCAATTCAAATATATGAAATATATGAATATTTAGTAGCTAAATTTTTAATGTTTTGCAAAGAATTGTTACTTATTTATTTTTAAAATTTTTAAAGCAATGAAAATTTGGCACACAAATTTAACCTTATTTTATTATTTCATATTATTTTCGCATAGTTTAAATTAAATAATTATCAATTATTGCATATGGATTATGTCTATCTATCTATCTTCTATCTATCTATCTATCTATATATATATATATATATTATAAGGCTTATTTAAAATGCATATAAATCAGAATGTACTAGTACGCACGCATAATGCTTGTGCTTCTTATTGTGAAAATTTGATGCCAATGTAGCTATTCTTTGAATTTATTTTATTCATAAAGAAATACCAGACTTTTTGTACATTGTTGTTGACGTTTAAATAAGCATCGTCATTAACATGATATAAAGCTATTTTTGCTAATCTTTTAAATCCAATTACTTATGTGACCTTTCAAAATTTTCCTTGAATTGAAAATTTAATGAATTATTTTAAGGAAGATTATGTAAATTTTGAAATTTTTACTTTTCAAGATATTATTTGAATACTTCGTAATTATAAACTCTAATTTAAATATTTTTATATTTTATTCTGTCCATATATATATATATATATATATATATATATATATATATATATATATATATATATATATATATATATATATATATATATATATATATATATATATATATATATATATATATATATATATATATATATATATATATACATATATATATATGGATCAGTAAATTTCATATCCAAAGAGAAAGTAACATATATAAATATATATATATTACTTTCTCTCTGGTTGATTTAATGAAGTTAAATTAAAATAAGCTAACCAATAGTAAATTAAATGAGTTTGATTGTAATATATTAAATAAGAGGTTTTTAAATGAAAATTTACACTACTAATAACACCATCTATAATATATTTTAAAATTTAAATTATAAAACATTGCTTGATAAAAATAACTAAAAATGTGGATTTTATTTAATTTGAAGTACTTAAAACAAATATTTTTCTTTCTAAGAAAACATAATAACATATTTTGAATAAAATTTAGCAAATAATAAAAAGTAACTATAATTTTAATACAATATGCCTTGAAGTTAAATTCCCTGCAGCGTATTCTTAAATATTGAGTTAAGTGGTTCTAAAAATGAAATCCTAGTTTTTACAATTGTACTTGCACTACCATGCCTATCAAAGACATTAAGATATATATATCCTACAATTTCTGAAAATAATAATTTACGTTTCATTATAAATGTCCTAGTTTACGAAAATTTCTCAATTTACGTATGCATTTTTTACCTTTCGATTAATATATATCTCAGAACTTAATTATGAAATTAAGAGTTGAGAAATTGAAGAAAAATTAAAGTTCAAGAAACATAAGTATCTTAATCGTATTTCTTATAAGAAATTTCCACAAATCATTTAATTTGATTTTAAACTTAGCAACATTTATTCCCTAAATTGTATGATTTGAATATTGATTAATATAGATATGTGGATGCATGGAATATTGCTTCTTATGTATGTGCTTCCATCAGGGTCTCGATTCATGGGTTCATTTGTGTTATGGAAGTAATTTTCGTAATGACACTAGTAATAATTTTTTTAAAATTTTTTGGTGTCGATTGTATAAAAGGCTATAATATTGCAAATCATAAAGACTTAGTTCACTTGAAACTCAAAGTCTATTGAGATGAAATAATTGAATGAAATTTTTCGAAATTGCAGTAATACATATTTAATTCAAAATATTATGAGTGCTAATGATTTATAGCATTAGAAATCAACATTAGATAAATTTACTAAATTACATGCTGTAGATCACCTTTTATTTTTTGCATGATATCAAATACAATAAATTTGTAAATAATTATTCATTGCTTGTAAATAATTTGTAAATAATTATTTTAATTAATTAATTAATTTGTAAATAATTATTTTAATTAATAATTAATTAATTAATTAATTAATTAATTAATTTGTAAATAATAAATTTGTAAATAATTAAACATTGCTTGATAAAAATAACTAAAAATGTGGATTTTATTTAATTTGTATTAAATGTGGATTTTATTTAATTGTGTTTAATAAATACTCGTATTAGTATTTATTAAACAGAACAAGTGAATGATTCTATTTAAAAAATATTGCGATCAGATGAGTTTTGCGGTTTATTTAATGAATAAGTTTATTAATCCTATACAAAGATAAACTAATGTGTGATCACAAAACAGAATTTTTGAGAAATAAAAATCATTATTGGAACTACACAGCAAATATTTAAACATTTTAAAAGTAAATTCAACGATCATTTTAAACATACTTCTTCTAATATTTTCCAAAGTATTAGGAATTAACTTCGGAAAAAACAGAAATCCATGCAATTATAAAATATATAAGTTGCGTATTGAGAAACAAAATTAAATCTTTAGCATGACAGGTGTAAATTTTTATATCCATTTACCAAAATAACACGTGGAACTTTAATTAATAAAACTCATAATAAAATACTTAATAAAATATTCTAAAAAGAATATTTTATTATTAATAATATTAATAATTATAATTAATAATTATAATTTTAATAATTATAATTAATTATTAAAATTAAATATTTCAAGGTAAATAAATAGGAATTAATAAAGAACTATTTTATTTAAAATGGATGAAATTATTTCATTAAAATATCTTTTTGCCAAACCCTTATTTGCAATGTTTCAGAAACTGTATTCGAAGAACATCGAATATGTTTATGCATGGTACTTTGATATGTGATTTTTTGTGTAATTTGTTCGCTATGAGTTTTTATATTTTTCCTTGCTATTATTCATAGAATATATGTATTCCATTGATTTAGGTTCATATTATTACATCGTTATAATCCAGTTTTGTCTGTGCAAAAATAAAATTTAACAGCAGTTAATAATTATGTCTTTTTAAATAGATCCGTAATCAAAAGTCTGAAGTGTTGAATAAAATATTTTAATGAATGGAAGACTCGTTTGATTTAAATCTTCATAAAGTACTATTTCTTACCACATGGAGATAAAAATATTATCTAAATGGTGAATCTGCCGTCATCTCATCTGTCATCGGAGCGATTACAGTAAAATATGTTATAGAACCATTATTCTTTTACCAGCATTAATAAATACAACCCATCTTATAACTGAAAAACAGTTTGTAATATAGCCTCTTGTGCTGCGTTTATATAAAAAAACAGTATTTAAATTAAATAAAAATATTATTTGTTTCTGAATTATTTCCACTGTTTTTCCATCAAAAGTTTATAAAGCGAACATATTTAATGCTTTTAAGCAGAAAGAGTACAAAAATCTTCTGTCTATGCTTACGCGTTATTCTAATCTTCAATGAATCATGGATAATATTAATGAGCCATGAAAAACTGTGAATAATAAAATACAAATGTGAATAATAAAATTCGGAGATTTCTCAAGTTAAGGTGGGATGTTCAGAAATTACCGAATTTATTAAGAACATATCATGATTTTTATTTAATTTAAATGTTCTTCATCGGTGTAAATACTGTGGACACTTGAGCATTTTTGGCAGAACTTTTCTTCAAAATGCTTATAAAATAACAAAATATAAAAAATTTCAAAGCGAAATATCTAAATGTGTTTTAATGTGGATTAATTACAATGTATAGACTAAAGACTGATAATAATATTCCAATTTAGGAAATACATTACACGCATATGCATTTGCATATCAACACATATTCAGCATAAGAACTGAAAATTCTGAGAAAGTTTATTAAATAATGCAATTATGAAAAATTGTTCTTTGAACAGAGAAACATTTCGGAAATTGAAAATAAAAAATGAAATTTTTTTTTAAATTATATTACAGATGCATAATAATAATAATAATAATAATAATAATCAGGATGTATTCATTTAAGGATGGTAAAAATATAATTGAATTTATATTATATTTTAAACAAATAATGATATGATTGCATGGTAAGATAATTATATTTAAAAAATAAATCTGTTATGTATGTTATCTGTTATGTATTTTAACATAGAATAATTTCAAGCCATTGCACATGATAAAAATGCACTATTATTTATTTAGTTCTCTAGGTACTTAAATCTTCATAATTGCTTTCGATGCACTGTTTCCTATCTTCTCAATATAATCTAAAAGGTTGCATGAATATTTGTCATAAGCAAAGAGGTTTTCTCTTACTTCTGCCTCTTTAACAGTCAGTTCATTTATGTTAAGTACACAAATTACACAATTTTTCGAGGCATGTTCAATTGTATTGTTTATAAAAATTATTTTTTTTATAATAAAACCAGAAGATGTCAAAAAAAATAATACAAGTACTTGAATTCAATACAATTACTATAGTAAATATTATTTCTAGCAATGCAAATTCTATTGCAAAAATAGTATACATGTATCTGAAAAAATCAGATTCTGTAAATATGATGTATACATTTAACATATTTTCTAATTCTATAAATACATTTAAAATGTGTATAGTTACTTATGAAAAAATTATGGTAGAGAACTTTCCATTAGCAATGGTGTAAATAAGTATAATAGTACTAAATTGTTTGAATAAAAATAAAAAACTAGGTATTAAATTAGTTTAGAATATATTACTGTTAATTAATTAACTATATGTGGTGACAAACCAATGCAAATATTAATTTCATCTAAAAACATTTTTAAAACATGAACAAACAAAAAATAAACTAAATTAAATATTTTTTAAATTAAAAGAAAATATATATTTTGTATAGGTTTCACTACCAAAAATAATAATAAAAAAAATACAAGCTTGATGAATATATATATATATAAGCTGAAAACAATATTTTATGCAATTAAAATTCAATAAATATTTACTCGTATGTAAAATTATATGCCTAAGTATACATTTTACCTCTATGATTATTTACAAAGAGCGAAATGCATTCCACCCAGTTAATAAATTTATATACTTTAGTAAATGAAATGAATTCATAGAACAGCAATGTGTAAAATTTCTAATGGAATTATCTGTATTGAATTTTAAAGTTACACATAATATAACTGAATAATATTTATTTTCATGGATATATCAAGTGAAACAAAAACCAAGTAAATATTTATTAATTCAAAGTAGAATTTGATATTTCGCTGATAACCCAGAAATAATACACGAATATAATTTTAAACCAATAATAGTAATAAATCATATAACATTTAAAGTTAGATGAATAAAAAGATAAAAAAATATTATTATTGTTAATTTTTTGTTTAAAAATAATTCCAAATAAAATTTAAATTATTTTATTACCAATACATATTTTTTAGAAATTAATACGTTATGATTAAATTGAATCATAGTGAATACATACATACATATATATGTATATTAAAAAACTTATTTTCAATCAAATAAATATACAGAGGGCGTTAACATATTTTTTGAACGATTTCAAGATAACGAATTAAAAAACAAAGTAAATGTTTTAGAATAAATATTTTTGGCAACAGCTTATTATTTGAAATGAAAAATATCGTCTGCTACTTTTAAATATATTCTTCTTTCAAAATGTCACATATAAACATGCTGTGAACTGAAGGATATGTTTTTGCGTTTTCTGAAGATAAACGTTCTTATTCCAGATTTCAAAAACGTTGTGAAATGCATGGTATTAAAATTTCTAAGTGTAAAATAAGCAATAGTATTAATCGGACAAGTAAAAACTGTCAATCATTATTTCTACATAGAAAGAAGACTCTAAGCGAATATCCTTAAAAGGTACGTACCGTTTCAAATGCCTCTATAGCGAATCGCTGGTAACAAGGGAAAATCCGCCAACACAAAAATCAATTGATATGTCTTTAGATACACCTGTAGCAACAATAAATAATACAATAAACCAGTATTTACAACTTAAAAATGCTAAAAAACATATTGTTCACCAGCTATTGCCGAGACATGTGGCTTAACGCAAAACATTTTGTAGAATCCTCTATGAAAACTACTTAGGAGATAAATGGAAAACCATTGTGACCCTTGATGAATCATGAGTTTTCCTAAATGACTATATCTAAAAAAAGTCTTTTTACTATAGAAAATGAAGAGAAAAAAAATGTACAAACCCGTTTCCGTTAATGTAAAGAAAGTTTCAGTAAGAGGTTTATGATTGTCACAGGTTTCTCCTACAATGGGAAATTAAAAATAAGAAGAGTGGAAAGAAATGTTAAAATCAACTCATTGTTCTATCAGGAGAAAGTTTTAAGCCCAATATTTAGAAAAGAAATTCCACTTTTTTATCGCAATGTATTTCAAAGAGAGAATCTTCATCAAGTCAAAGCTATAAGTTATACTTCAAAAACTACCATTGCTTTCCTTGAAAAAATGATGACTTCTACAGGGATTGCATGATTACATTTTCACCAAATCCCTACGAAGTCTCCTGACGTTTAACCTATGGACTATTGTGCCTTTGGTCTGTTAAAAAAGGCTCTTTCTAAACGCAAACCTACGACGAGAGATGGACTCTGGAAAGTAGTAGAAGAGGAATGGAAAGCAGTACCCCTGGAAATATTGCGAAAAGTTCCTCTATCATGGAAATCACGATGCAGACTTATAGTTCAGGAAAAAGGCTATCAGATCGAACATTTAAAAAATAATCTTTACGTTTTGAGCATTAATTAAACGGCCGCGAAATCGTTCTACAAATGTGTTAATACCCTCTGTGTATATAACAAGTAATAAAAAAAATTACCTGCTTGTTACAGTTAAAAATTAATTTCTTTCTCATCATACCGTTTGAAAAAGTAGGGCAGTTCTAAGTAAATAAAGTAAAAGTCTTGTTAAAATAAGGATTTCTTATGTCCTTTGCTTTAACTACTTCAAAGAATTTATAGGCCATTGAATCATATGTCTTGAATTTTGTTTTGACAAAAATTGTCCGAAACATAATTCAAAGCTTCTGGAAGCATGATGAAAGATTTATGTTGTTTGCCTCTGGTGTAAACAAGCGGAACAGTTACAGACCATATATTCTAAGCAATATTCAGGTCTTTACTTTTAGTTGGATACGGTAAACAAGGACATTATTTGTTTCAAACCAATCTTTGAAGCCATTGGCCATGTGAAAAGATGTTATATATTGTTGAGACATTCAATTTTCGATCCCTATCTTAGAACCATTGGAAAGAAGCTCTGAATTCTGAAGAAGTTCTTTAAAAATTTTGACTTGATTATGTAGAGGTAATTTTTTAAGTCTAGCAATCTTTGTTTTTCGCTGTCTCCTAAGAAGTTTCAAGAAATTAGAAACAACACGTGGACTGATGTATGCGTACTTTGAAATTTCTCTCTAACATTTGTCCACATCTTTACATGCCACAATTTTGCTTTTTTTTAAATTCCCTCAAAAGTTCTCCATAGTTATTTTAACTGTACAATAATTGAGGATTTTTTCAACAAAATATATCTTTTGGAAAACAGTTTAACATCTAAGAAAAACAGTTTAAAAGTACAATGTTTTCAAGCTATTAATCTGCTACTGAAAATATTTTTGCAGATGTCCTTCCACCCCAATTTCAAGTTTGGCAATTGTATTTTTTTAAGCGATCAAATATATCTTGTAGAAAATAGAGATAGTTTTTTGATCAAGTACCCGTGTTTTACTGAGGAAGGATAGTGGTTTACCGTTATTGTCTTTCAGGGAAATCGGTAGTCTTGTTGAACAACTGTAATACGAAGGATATGATCGTTGGATGCAGAAGGCAACAACTTACCGACGTGTTCGGTCACATCCATTTGAGTGCACCACTTCACGCGATAGCAGGTAAATGGTGCGCACGTGACGGATCACTCAGTGACATCAAAAAACATAGTACAGCACATTCAGTCTCTAACGCATCATCTAGTGTCTGTGCGTACGATTCTAGTGCGTGTCTCTCGCATTCCTATACTAAGCAATGCCTTTACATTAAACAGTCAGCCCCTACATTACAGAGGTATTGAAATCAGTTGTCTTTCCTTACCTTGAAGGCTTGCCAACAGCAATATTTCAACAGGATAATGCTTGATCACACGTGGCACGCATTGTCCAAGGGTTCTAAGTCAGTCACCAGATTAAATTTCTTCCCGGCCGTCTCGCTCACAGGATCTTTCACAGATAGAAAACTAGTGGTTCACGATTGCTCAACGATTGACTCAGATTATATACCTAGCTACAATAACAGATCAAAGTAGGCAACATATGTAAGCTGATTGGTTTACTGTATCCTAAGAACTCATCCAAAGTCTCTTTAAATCAGTATTGAGGCGTGTGGCAACAGTGATTTCCAACAATGGCGTCTACATTGTCTACTGATTTTGGCAGGAACAACACTTCACAGAAGTCTATAATTTTAATCATTTGATACTTAGTCAACATGTTATCTACAAAAATGAAGGATAATATATATATATATATATATATATATATATATATATATATATATATATATATATATATATATATATATATATATATATATATATATATATATATATATATATATATATATATATATATATATATATATATATATATATATATATATATATATATATATATATAAATTAATAAATAAATTAGGATTGGGTTAAAATGTGTTTCCTTTATTAACTTATGATTATAATTTCATAACTATTTCTTTTTCCTGTCACTATTTTATTTTGTCACTGAACATTAATAACTTTATGAGGTTTACGTAATATTCCTCTATATTCAATTTAAAAAATTTGCAATAAACAACTACAAAATTAATAATTCAATACATTTTGTAACACTTCATAGAAATCTATATTAGATTACGTCAATCTAAAGAAACTCATTTTTCAAGAAAATTCTTATTTATCATAACAACGTTAAATTTGGCTTTTATAGTAAATCTGATGATTATAATTTTTTGTTTCAAAATAGAAAATTTCAGTATAAATGTTTGGTTTGACTATAAATTAAATATTAGGAATACTGATTGCAGTAGAAATAATATAGAAATATTTATAATATTGTATTATTTGTAAATATTTTAAATATATATGCTAATATATGCGTATATATTAAAAATTACATTTACTGAAATCAGCTTTTTGTAGAAAATAAAAATTTATCTACAATACATGAAAGAAAAAATATTTAACTTATATAATTCATTAAATAAAAATTTAGTGAAAATAATTAATACTGAACAAACTAAATTTGATATTTATTAAGAAAATTTAATACATATAAGTAAAAAGTTGTTTACAAAATATAATAAATTAAGGATTTTAGAAAATAATGACAGTTATATTTTAATAATAAATATTCCGTACTTTAACTTTTTTTTTTAGTATGGAAAACATTTTATCTATAATATGTACATCTATTAACAGAGAAGGAAGCTCAAATACATATTTTTTTATAAAGAGTACCATTTAATTTTCTTCAAATTTATTGAAAAGTAATAAATTTAATATAAATATATTATTTTTCCATTAGATTCATAAAAAATTGTAAAATAATTCTTTATTTAATAAACTGATACAAGTATTTTTCTTAAACATATGTTACATAAATATTCTCTGGAAGCATATTTTACATAAACATACGTTTCATGTGTTTTAAGATTATCTTTCTGTCGATTTTTGTAAAGTTCTTGCAGTACTTTCTTTTGTGATAAAAATACCCAGCGACATAATTATTGTATATTTTTTTTCATTCCCGTATACGAATTGTAGATTCTACCTAGTTAAGATGACAGTTCATAAATCTGTAACGCATGCAGATGAGATCATGTTTAATGTCAATTGAAGACTTTCACAGTAATTTGGCATGAATCGTGATTCCTTCTCATGATTTAATCTGACTTTTGTACAAATATTTAATTGTTTGAAAGTATACGATACTATTTCAATCAAAACATGAAATGAAGTTTATTTTAATTTAATAAATTTAAAAACTACTTATTTTATTGATATTTTTTAAAATAAAATAATTTAAAAGCAACTTATTTCGTATATATTTCTCCGACACGATTAAAATTTTCACAATGAATTTGGGATCTCCTGGATGCTATAATAAATTCTTTTAAATATGATAGTGTTTTAACAGGAATCATATTTTCTAAAAATAGTGACATCATAAAAATTTAACTGTAATAATTACGAATAAAATTTGATATTTTTTGGTAAGGAGAATTTGCTCAGTACACCTATATACGTTTCTGAAAGAAAGCCCGGAACTCTAAATAAAATATAGTAGTAAAAGAAGTTTATATAGATGATAAAGTAAATTAGAAAAGAACAGGTAATAATGTAATTTTGCTTTTATTTTGAAATATAAAAAATGTCTGCGTAAATAAAATGAATCATATCAGAAGAAATTCTAAAGCTTATCCATAGCCACAAAAATAAGTTTGGTTTTTAATTTATAGACCTGGAATAAATTAATTTAAAAATATATTGAAATGCTTCCTGATGTCAGCATCTGTGATAAGGATTAAAAGCATCCATTCAATGGAGCTGTAAATGAACATCCTCAAACGCAGCTTTTTAAAACAATGTATAATTAATCGCACAAAGGCAACCATTTCAACAAGGAGCTCGCATTTGAACATTTAATGGCTGTAAGGCCTTCACTAATTTCCAGCCTTAAATTTCTTTATAATCTACGTTCTTATCAATATTATCTATTCTTATTTCAAGTATATGTATAATTTTTGAATACTTTGAATATCTTTATCATGAACTGTATGACACGTTACTAGTAAATAGTAAAGTAAATAATAAACCTGGAAGTAGAAAATCAATTTTTACCTGTTATCATGATACCGATGGATGATCTTTTTTTCAGGGCCCTTATGTTTTAAATTATTACTTATGTGTAACTGAAACTAATGTCAATGAGAAAATGATTCATAGTGACAATGTGGAGGAGTAAGTGTTTCCTGGTTAATAAAATATTAACCTGGTTAATAAATGTTTCCTGGTTAATAAATATAACAGTTAATAAAATATTCTCAAATCGTACTTTGCTGTTATTTTTTTTACACATTTACATACGTGAGACATGAGAAAAACATTTATCTTTCATATTGTGTTATAAATCAAGAATTGTTGCAAATCATTTCAAATTAAACATTACTGCAATAACTACTTTATTAAAAAACTTGCTTAAATTTAAGTCACATTTATGATTGACAGATTCTAAGGAGGAAATAAAACATACAAAGAGGAAATTATAAAAGGAATTCAAATTCTCATTATAGGAATCATGAATCATCACTTATATTTTACATTCCAATTCTTGTATTCATGTGATACTTTTTAATTTTCTGTTCAAATTAAGTTTAAAAATTTACAAAATTGAGCTTAAAATATTTGTATCTTACTCTAATATTAAAAAAAATATTTTCAAGTTTGTATCGTTTAATATTTTTCTTATTATTTACGTTTTATATAAATTTTTTATTTTAATATAGAATCATTAATGTGTTTTAGGTTTTACACATTTTAAAATAATTATTGCTAAATTGACCAAAAGAAAAGAAAAGAGTGGTTTTCATTATCTTGCAAAATTTAAGAATATAAAACTGAACAATATTACCTACAAGCCATTATAAATAAATGTATCTATATTTATTAATATAGATTTAAAATTAAGATAATTATCATGTAGTTATTTACATCTATCTCAGTTTAGGTCTATATTTTTAAACTATTTTTTTGAAGCAAAACTAATCATTTTAAAGGCTGCATATAAAGTACTATCTCAATTTTGATTCCTTTTAATATCAGTTATTATCTATTTATAATTTTTATTTAGAAAAAAATATTGATCTCAAGTTTTCGCCAATTATTGAATACCTTAAAGAAAATATAATAATTTAAACAATTTTAAAAAATGCAGATACTAAAAATAACATTGATACAGATATGTTTACATAAGTATAACAACAAAATTAATTATGCAAGAAAACAGAAATATTAACTAGCAGGAGTTATCTGGGGTTATTTATTTTGTTATTAGTAGTTACTTTAAAGCCCTAGGTAGTAGTATTTTGTGGTAAATAACTTGATAGTATTTGTCATTATAATTTTCTTTAACAAATTTTCTTCATTCCAGAAGCTTAAAATGAAACAAATCATTCTAAAATTTCAAAAACTATTATATATTTTGAATTTTTCAGTAAATATTTTAATAACGGATTGGTTACAGTCGTCACCATTTTTATAAATTAAGTTTAAAAATTTAAAAATAAATATGATTATTTTCCACAGTTTTTTTTTCTTTTTATTTAAAACAATTTATTATATCTCTATTTCTTTGTAGGCTTCTTTTTATATATTATTTTTTCTTTGGTACATTTTTGATTAAATTATATAGAAATTTCCAAAAGCAAACTTTACAATTAGGCAAAAATTATTTTGACTGTCAACAAAAATTGTCTTGGTTTTGTTTATTATCATCAGAAATTTATCCAGCTACACAAATTTAAAGCAATATACAAAATAAATTAACTTAAAGAAATTCAGTGGCCTACAGCAAGTATACATATTAATGACAGTTTTAAGTCTTAGTTATTCATTAATTGTTTAAATTAACTGACTTTGCAGCTATTAGGCTTTCATTTATTCAAAGTATATACAATCTTTATCTCAGTAAATTTACTTGAAAGGCTTGAACCTATTTTTTGGAAGTGAAAAACAAGCGATAAGAATTTTTCACCTAGGAACAAACGTTAATTCATCATTACTAATTTTAGCATTTCTTGATGACTTTTCAAAAATGTCTTCTGTGAAAATGATTTAACAAAAGTTATTTCCATTAGATTAATGCTCCTTTAATAAAATTTATATTTTACGTATCTGAATTTCAATAAATCTGCTAAATACAACACAATTAAATAAAAAGTAGATAAAAGATAATAATACATAAAAGATAATCAAAATAATTCGCAAAAAGAATAAAGAATTTCTCAAAAGAATATTTTTAAAGTGCATTGATGCTTAAAATGCAAGTATTTTTATTTGCTTTAAAATATAATGCTGTATAATTGTAATGAAGGCTCAGTCTTTTTTCTTAATGCCCAGCTGCCCTTAGTATATACCTATTCAGCGCTGTATAATGGGCGAAGGGGATGTCAATATATATACAATGTATATAATGTGCCCTTTTCATCCCGAAAATGAAAGGATAGACAAAAACAAGCACAGAGAGAGGAAGAAACATCCAAGCATTAAGCAGGATTTGAACGCAGGACCGACCGCTTCGAAGTTAGAGACGCTAACCTCTTCGCCATCAGTAGGCAAGATTCAAAATTATATATTGCAAAATTAAGACCATTCATATATAATATTCCTAAATGCATTGTAATATTGAAAATATTCTTAGGTAAATATTTAAAAAAATGAAATATTTAAAAAAATATTTTACTTATTGGGTGAATAGTTAAATTGTATATCTCTGTATATTTATATTTAAAATTTGTTACTATTAATAACACTCATAAAAATATTTCATGTTTATTTACAGTCTTAAAGTTTATATCAAAAAGTACTATTTTATTTTCAGTAAAAAATGAGATTATTGCTTCTTATACCTAAGATCATGCAAGTAGAGAAAAATACATAAATCGATGAATAAAAGATACTTTGAGATCTGGAATCTTTCAAAAATCCTTTGAGTAGGAAATTTTCGTAAATAAAAACTAACAAATGTTAGAAATTTTTAGAAAAACGACTTTAGATATTATATTTGATGAATACCGATTCCAAATGTTACATCCATTTAAATATTGCAGCAAATCGAAAAGCGAAATTGCTGCGATGATTTATAACCCACATGATTAATATCTCATATATATATATATATATATATATATATATATATATATATATATATATATATATATATATATATATATATATATATATATATATATATATATATATATATATATATATATATATATTCTAAATAGAAGAAACTTTCAAAAGAAAGAAATTATTTGAAAAACATTCGTATTATATTTGGTTTTAGAAGGACGCGCGGCTATACAAGTAAACCTATGGACTAGACACGTGTTCACATTTTTCTAATTTTTACCGTTCTTTTTTAAATATTCAAAATCATTACGGCAAAGTATCCCAATAATTAATACTGTGAAGCGCTAAGTTCGCAATTTTTACATCATTTCAAGAATTTGAAGACCTTTTGAAAATATCACATTTATGTTTATTTTCGATATTGTACTTTTCTATAATAAAGTCAGAATTTTTTTTTTCATTTTTAGTCTTACAGGATTAAGAAATTTAATTTAATTGTAATTTTCACGAAAAGAATTAAGTTAAAATTTATTTATTTATTATTTTTCTCTTTTAAGGAAGACCCTTTTTTGCAATCTTCATACTATACGCAACACAGACCTTTCGAGTTTCTTAGATTAAATGAAGATCCCCATTCTGCAAATTTATGTATCCTTTCGCTATCTGCAATTCATTAATATCCTGGCATTCAGAATTGAGTCACACCCTACATTTATCCTTAAATATAAACAATCTCAAACAAAACTTTCAAAATAATCTTTAATTATATTTGGAATATATTAAGTGTCTGTAAAGCTAGTTACTTTATTAAAAACTGTTAATCTGAAGTTTTCGATTAAACATAGCTTATATTATAACCATTATATTCATTAACTTCTACAATATTTTTAAGAATAAATTGTAGATTGTTAAAATTTTTGACTTTCTTCTTAAAATACAATGTTAAAATTCCATGTCAATGATGCTATGTCGTATATTACCTATCTCGAGAGTTTATCTTTATTTTTAATCAATAAACACATCTAGTTATCACTATTAATAATTAACCAGTAATTCCATTTTTCCCTGGCAGGCTAAATTTCCAAAAACATGTCTTTTTCATGTCTGAAAAAATTGTAGAGTGGATCAATAATTAATTAGTAATACTAAAGTTATCTTTATAATCATACTATGGAATTAAATGTATTATTCTATATATAATTGTTTTTGCAATGCTAATGCTACAAATATCCATGTCAGAAAGAACAATATCTAATACCTTGTTGAATTTTAAGTCATTCCCTTTATGATATACCGGCAGGTTAATCTCTGAAGGCTTCCTTGTTTGTGCTTTATTGATTTTTCTGGGGCAGAATAGCTTACCCTATACCATGTTGCAGTAGCACAATAGATCTTAGACACAGGAGCACACAATATTATAAGTCTGATGTTAGGTGTCTAGATCCAAAATATCATTTTTCAACTATATAAATTTTAATTTTAAATACGTTTACACATATGAGCAATTTAAGATAAAATCAGATATTTGGTTATATTGATAAACTGTAAAATGTGTATTCTAAAACTAAAAGGAAATCTAAAATTATTACTTATATTTTGCTGATAAAAATGCAAATTTCCTTGAAGTTAGCAACAAGATGGAATTTGAAAATTTACTTTGATTTGCCTTTTCGTTACGTAATATAAAGAAAATGCAACAAGAAAGTAATTATCTAAACTAAGCAAAACATTTAGCTCGACAGACCCCACGGGCCTACAGAGATTGCCTACAGAGACCATATCTGTTTCTTGAGTATGGACCCTGGGGTACAAAGCATGGAAAACCTATCACTGAATCCTCTTGTGTTTATTTTCAAAGCATGTCTGGTACTTATTTTCTTCAACCTACAAAAAGGATGAAAGGCTGAGTCGACTCCTAGCCCAGAAGATTGGACCGCAAACTTGTGAATTTCAAATGAGAAGCGACGCCACTATACCACAGGCTGAATGCAAGCATTGCATCGTTATTTTTATTTTTACATAGATTAATTTTCCTGTGGAACAGAATCAAATAAATTAGTAATATATATGCTCCATTTTTGCTTCATACTTGCTTATTTTTCATAATTGCTTCATACATATTTATGCTTCATACTTGGAAAAATTATTACTTCCAATGTGTAAAGTTTCTTTTTCTTGACTATTAGGATTAGTCATTAAAAATAATATGAAATTTTCCCATAACATAAGCAAATTACGCATATTCTCATTTAGGAAATTTTCAATAAATGCTAAAATAATACAAAACAGATTGAAAAGAAGATTTCAGGGGATATTAAAATGATTAGTAGTAACAATTTATTCGTGGTAAGGAAATGAAATTTAAGTGAAAAAATATTTGTGGTATTACTTAGTAAAGTCAAGATTTCACATAAATCAAATCTGATAAAACTTTATTGAATCAAATGTTATAAAATGGTGATTTTACTGTATATAATTTATATTATTTTATAAGATATCTAAATTGCAGCAGTAAGAAAATTTAAGTAATATTATATATATATATATATATATATATATATATATAGATATATATATATATATATATATATATATATATATATATATATATATATATATATATATATATATATAAACTATGAACATTCATTACATTTAATGAAAACATAATACAGTATTTTGTTTCGATGAAGTTGAATGAAGACTTTTCAGAATTTTAATTTTAAATCCATTTTATGTAATTAGTTTCAATATTTTAGTAAGCAGTCAATCCAAACATTAAAATTGTAAATATAGTTTATATAAACATTCATTTTAGAAAATTTCTTTCCTTTTTTTTTTTTGAATTTCAAGATATGATAAGATTTAAATCAAACAATTTCCCTCTATGGCAAAGATGGATTTTATGAATATTTGTATTGTAATATAAATTAGAACTTTCATATCGTAAATACATATAATAATCGTTTATTTTGAATAAGAAATGATTTCCTTTCAAATCCGTTTCATGAAAGATATCGGGAGAGACGAAAGTTTTGAAAGCTAGAAACGAGATCCTTAGCGTGTGCGATGCCTCTGAACATGATTAATTGTGTACTTTCATGTTCAAAATGTGCATGGAATATCTTTTGTCTGGCACTGTGATCATCAACCTTACAAAGCTCAATAGCTTGCTCTGAAAGGCACTGTTACCAAGACGAATGCACTTCTACCTATGAATCTATGCTATTTTAGTAGAATTGGACAAAGACTGAATGAGACCAAGGACAGCCACAATTCAGAGAGCTTTAGTCAGAAATTATGCCGGTGGATAATTAATGCGTGTTTTAGAAGTATATTATTGCAAAATATCATTTGGAATGATGGGTTTGATATGTTCCATAAATGAATGATGAAACAAATTTTCGTAGAAATAAATTATAATCATTCAGATTTATTGTATAGTATTATTTATATTAGCACAATGATTCAGGTAAGGTATTAATGTTGTTAAATAAAGATCTTGAAAATCTTTACCGTTCATTTTGTCAGAGATGACACAAAGCTACAATATGCAAAACCTTATAATCTATGAAAATTTATAATTATAAATTCCTTAATTAACTGCAGAAAAGAAATCTTAATTGATAGTATATATTTCATAAGCTTTAGGATTAGTTTTTTATTCACTTTATCTTAAGGATATTGCTTAAATTGATGATCCCATCTTTATTGTTAAGAAATACTGTACCAGTTGAATAAAACAAAAATATAATAAGCTTTAATATTGATTAAGAAAACTACTTTAAATTTTAACTTTTTAGTAGATTCTTTTGTTTTTATATGAAAAATATGCCATCCATTCATAATGCTAGATATCTAGGAAAATGTATAATATCCAAAATGGACGATCTTTACAGAAATATCTGATATAAATGGTTGTGTATCTTATCAGTGTTACCCGCAGTGCATTCTGTATACTCTGTTATTAGTCAGACGTTTCCTCTTGTATCTTCTGAGGCACATTTATACAACTGTAACAAAAACATTCCATAAGACATATTTCTTGGAAAATACGACCTATTTGTTGGGTTTGATAATATGCATTCTCTGTGTATAGTAATTATTCCGCAGTCAAGCGACGAAAAGTTCTTGAATGACGGATGGGATTTTTTGCGAGGCATGTTGAAGCTGCTGATACAAAAAACCTCACATTAAAAAATTTAAGCTAGTTTTTCTCTTTATACACAGTTTATTAAAAGCTGCACTCAATTGTGCATTATGCGCATGTACACTAAAATCGTGATCATTTGCATATTTAATACGGTTATATTCATGACGCCTTGCATGCTGTTTGGATACTTCTTTGAGGTATTACATTATAGATAATCTCAACAATATTTTTTCATATGCCATATATATCGATATATTATTTTATGTATCCATATGTCTGTATCTGTACCCATATATATATATATATATATATATATATATATATATATATATATATATATATATATATATATATCGGTACAGATACAGAGGTATAGATATATAAAATCTATACCTCTTTATGCATCTATACCGACGATACTATTGTGCCAGCTAGGCTGGCAATAGGGGTGCTCTGCTCCACTTTTTGCATACTGAACGACATTTGGTGTGGAGTCCGACTGCTTCAGTACACACATGCCATAGTGACCCGTTTATAGGGTAGGTAACCATTCATACCTCATTCATTCATACACAGAAAGGTAAATAGAGAAAGAAATTACATCCATGCCTGAACCGGAATTTGAGCCCAGGACCTCCCTATCCGCAGTCAGGCACTCTGACCACTAGACAGGGTGGTCTGCAAATTAATTAATAAGATATAAGGTACTCACATGACCTTTTATTGATTAATACATATTAATAGCCATATTTCTTATAATAAAATTTATTTCACTTTAAAAAAAGCGAATTTTTTAAAGCAATTGTGTTAGCAATTTTAATTTATTAACCTAAACATGTGTTGATTTCCGAAAGTAACTGCAGCTGTGTAATTGCATTGAATATATATTATACTAAAATGTTCAAATAAGGGGGACATTCAACAACAGAAACACAACAAATAATGAACAAATATGTGAGTCTATTTCCCTAGTTATGAAAAAATGTTTAAATAATGAACATTTTTTATAACTAGGAACATAGATTCACAACTTTTAATATTATTTACCACCAATAATTCATAATTTAGTATATATTTTACATTGTATCCATATTATGCATATATTCGTTGTTTAGTTTATTATTAACTTGTGATTTTCTGTTTATTCCTTTTTGTAGTTTTTATTTATTTTATATACAGGTTTTAAGGAAAGTTTGAGATATAGTGCCTTAATTCTACCAGGAGTTTCGGACTTAAGCTAAAGAAAATGTAACGAAAAAGGTTATACAAAGAGCAATTGCTGTTGGTATGAGGGCTCTAAAAAGATTCTTGCTCTCTCTCTCTCTCATTATTTTGCAGATTAATTGTTAAATAAATTTGACATTTTATTGTTAAAGAAGATTTGTTTGTCTTAGTTTTCTTAGAAAGTTCAAGCACAAAGCAAAATCTTTTTAAAAAGACAACAGTTATAAGATGTGCATATACTCTTTCCATAATCAAATAGTAATGTGATGATTATACGATTTGGTTGTGAAAAGTTTTGTATATTGTATTTCTTGATAGAAATATTAATTGTTAAGTAATTTTACCAAGATATACAATTATGAGGGAACTTCGAGCTATTTCAAACATTTCCACTTGAGATATGATTTGAACTGATTGACCACTGAATTGAAGTCCAAAGTATAATAATTTAGCTTTTTATTTATGATCTTTAAGGAAGTGCAATTAGGGAAATAAATTTAAACAACAATTTTAAACATACTATACTTAAAAGTAATACGTTTGTCTTACTTGGTTCGCAGATTCTTTTCCTCACATCTTAGAATCTTAGATTAGGCATCTTAGATTAAGTTAGAGTAAAAAAAAAACTGAAATTAAATTCGATATGAAAATTCTAACACAATAAAAATTCAGACACTAAGCCTACTCAAAAATCTAAAATTTCTGTGTTAATTGTCTTGTCAAGATTAACAAAATAAACATCTTTATTAATAAAATAAACATTTTTATCATAATTATTTCCTTATCGAATAAAATTTGCACAGGTGTAAATTCAGTGCGAGTTATGTAAGAAGAATCTATGGTATTCATTGCATTTACACCAGAAAATTAAAATTCATACATGTATTGCCCACATACTAAAGATTGATTGTATTGTCTCTTCCTCATAAACATCACAACACACGCGAGTATAGTCGTCAAAGCAATAATCGATATTTCTATGAAATCTCGATATCGCTTGATAGTTCTTTGCTTACTTTTGAACTAAAACAATAGGTGTTTATTTTCGCGCTAGTGATGTGAACAATGATGAAGCATATTCGAATCCGTTAAATTGTATTTTCAGACTGTAGTTAGTTTCTGGCTTCAGGGCCATGACTAAATGATTTCTTTTTCGTCTTGTATTTGTTAGGCTGACAATATGGGGTGCGCTGCTCCACTTTTTCATACTGAACAACATTTGGTGTGGAGTCCGACTTCTTCAGTACACATATGCCAGAGGGAACCGTTAATAGGGTAGGCAACCATTCACTCCTCATTCATACACAGAAAGGACAAAGACAGGATAGATAGAGAGAGAAATTACATCCATGCCCGGACTGGGATTCGAACCCAGGACCTCCCTATCCGCAGTCAGGCACTCTGACCAATACACAGAGCGGTCAGCGACGAAATGGTTAGACATCGAAGAAAGAGATTCTGAAAAAATCAAGTACAAAATGAAATAACAAAAATTAAAATTAATTTTAATTTCTTAATTTTGCTATTTTTATATTTTATTGCTATCTATTTAATTAAGAAAAAATTTACAAAAAGATTGGAATCTATTCCTGTTAATCTCAATATTTTCGCTTAAGTTAAAATTTAGAAAAATATTTGCTTCTGTAAAACTGTTTTTCAAACTTTTTTATAATAAATATTTAACTTCTGTAATTTCCTGAACTATTAATTATGTTCTTAAAATAATATTTATGAAAATGAAAAATAATTTGAATGTTATTTTCTATGCTATTTTATTTAACAAAATTTAACTAAAAATATGATGCTCAGCTATAAAATTAATTTTTGAATCAAGTAAATTTTGAACATTATAACAGGATAATAAAATGTATAATTTTGAACATCACCTTTTTAAATTTTCGAAATAAAAATCCTCTAAATAGTTTATTAAGTTTTTCGAAATTTTGTAGTATAATGAATATTACTACTTGAAAAATTATCTAAATAACTATAAAACATTTTAGTTTAATGTTTTGCATATTATACTTAAAACAAGATATGTATAAGGAACAAAAGTGAAACGGATGAAGTAATAAAGAAATTTATTTCCCTAAATTGCATTTTTTCATAAAACTGTAAGTTAAATATTCAAAACACTTTTTTACTACTTTTATATAGAAAATTTGCACTGCATTGGAAAAATGTATAAAATTCTAATTTTAAAATGCACTTTGTGGCATTTATTTTGTAAATGGAAATAACGAGAAATTACAAATGAAAGTGTTTTATCTTGGTTATAATGGATTCAACAGTTTAGTGGTAGGGAAATATATCATAAATCTAATTTATTTCACTATTTAAACATACATTTTGTTGCTTTGCTTTTAAGATTTTGCAGTTGCAAATTATTTCTAAGAATACTTTGCTTTATTATATTAACAAATAAATTCATTTGACGAAACTTAAATTATGCTTTATAAATGTACAATAAATTTCTCTATTTTTTAATGATTACATGATTACACCTTCGCACACAAATGCATGTATTTGTGCATTATATATATATATATATATATATATATATATATATATATATATATATATATATATATTAGCCATTTATCTTGAAAGTGGCATGTAGCATGAGTCTTTTTATCCTCAAATCGAGATATTTAAGGGTTTATGTTTCAATGAATTAAAAAAAGAGAGAGTATAAGTATAAGGGCAATTATTAAGTGATACATATCCGTTTTCTTATTAAGAATGGAGTTAGGCCACTTTAAAAATAAACAACCAAATTCATTAAAAAATTTGAAGGTGCCCAAGTTCATTCAACATAAATTAAAATGCTTCAAATTGAAAAAAAAGCAAACATTTTTGAATTTATTTCCCATATCTGTAAAACAATTCGGAATTATAATTCACGCGATTCAAAACATTTTTAACTGCATAACGTATAAAATTACAAATATAAAAATTTATTACAAAACAATTTGCTTCTCATCTGCATTTTGTGCGTGTGAAAAGGATTTGAAATAATCATGATGTCCCGGTGGTATATATCTTAATAGTTTAATTATGTCCTTGAATTTTGCTGTTAGAATTGGTCTAATATGTTTATACAGTGTTATCAATATAATATTTTCGTAATTTCTTGGTCTACCCCGACGTGGTAATAAATTCAGGACTTAAAATTTTCTTTATCATTCATTGATGTCTTATAGAAAATTTTATCCGGTTAATTTCTGACAAAACGCACCCAATATATTTTTAACCAGTTCATTAATTCTCCATCAGAATTCTTTTCCCTACTAAGAATTGCGTTTTTTAATAATTTTGTTGATCTAAAATCGTCTTGTCTCATTTCATTTGCAATAAAATTGTTACCTTTCTTACACATTTTAATAATCTTGGGTAATGAACAATAAATTATTTTTAATGACATTTTTACCAATCCAAAGCCTATCACTTGGTAAAAACGATTATACTGATTTAAAAAATTTGTGATCTGTACTTTCACATTATTCACAAGTCTGGACAATTTTTAAACACATTAATGCTAGTTTAATGTTTCCACTTCGCTCGATGCACATGTCCCTGTAAACTATAACATATCTTTCACTTTTAAGATTTTTAATATGTTTTAGGATGCACGAAATAATTTCTTCAGCACCTTTGGATGCAATAGTTTTATCCCAAATGTACATGCAAACATTATCGTGATGAAAATTGTGAATACCCAAATTTAAATTGCACATACATATTGCGTTTGTAGTATGCTACTAAGGAAGTCAACTTAGAATACGGTAATGATTTTTCATGTCAAACGAGAAAGCAAAATAATACTGGGAATCGGATAATCGGAATAGAATTTAACAAATAACTGAAATTCCAAATTCTTGGGGAACCTTTTCCGTTTGTTGGACATCTTCGTTCCACAATTTTGCGCTAGACAGCTTCACATAGCATAGTTTGTTAAAATCTCGCAAACTCCAAAACTTCTTAAAAATATTCTTACTTTCTTCTTCATTGTAACTTTTTGTGCAAGCATTCCGACAAAGGCAATCTTTGTTTTCGAAAATTTTTTCAGGTACAATATTTCCGGTTTGAGTACGATTTGTTTTTCTTGAATTTCGTTTTATCTTTCACACTTTTTGGATGTAGAATTGATTCATCCATCTTTTCTCTATTGTTATTTGTATGTCCCTCCCCTGAAGGTGAATATTGTTCGATAATTCTGTTTCTTTTTCAATTTTTTTAAATCATTTGTTACTATTTCTTCTTCAATATCTGCACTAAATGGTCTTGTTCTGTTCTTCCCCATGGGTGAAACAATTTCTACAATTTAACATAGAATTTTAAGTTTTATATTAATTAAACGTACTTGTTATTCAACTAACGCAATGGTCCAAATACTGAGATTAACTTGTAAATACTAATTAATTAAAATTACCTTCATCACTGTTTTCCGACATTAGCAATAGTAAATATCTTGATTTAAGTATAAATGGAATTAGGCCACTTTCAAACTACACGGTTCAATTTTATTCAATTAACTCTGAAAATTTACTAGTCAAGAATTATCGTATTTGCTCGGAACATAAGCAATTTTGAATGTTTTACTGATAAATAACATGACGATGTTCATGCAACCATGGTAACCGAAAAAATTGAAAAATGGAGTTAAGCTACTTTTAAATGGCTCATATGGGCATATATATATATATATATGTGTGTGTGTGTGTGTGTGTGTGTGTGTGTGTGTGTATCTTTTACACGACAAAAAAAATTAGTTAATGATAATTGAAATTAGGTATATTGATTCCTTGGAGTTCTTCTTATTTAAAAATAGAGCACTTTTCTAAAATAATAAGGATAATTATACTTGGCATGTAATTGTCAAGAAATGTTTGATTATTAAAAAATATTCATAAAATGATTAAATATAAGTTTTGTTATCAATATTTTTATCTGTGTTTAATCTTTTGTTAATTAAACTCAAATTATTTATTAAAACAAGAAAGCTATCTTAAAATATTACTTTATAAATAAGAAAATTGATGACTTGCATACTATTCCGTCTCAACCATGTAATTTAGTGCCTTATAAAATAAAAATATGGTTCTTTTTTAATCATTTCTATGAAGTTATTTATGTTCGACATTTTGTTATATTGATATAAATATATACTGCAATGTTTGAAAACAATGATGTAAATAATACGCAAGTTTTTGTTTGTTGGAAAATATCTTGAATGATACAAACACAAATAAACGTTACTGAATTTTTTAACTAAAAATATTTTAAAATACTTCCACAAATTATACTTAAAGACAACTTTTTATCAGTTAATAATTGTTTACTTACCACATCATGTTTTTAACACCTAAAAAAATACACTTTCCAGAGCATATTCTTTCATAACGCAATTTAAACATCATTCAAGAATCCCCCAGCTCTAATTAGTCAGAAATTCGTTCCGCATTTCTCCCCACTGAACACAGATACTCCTTATTTTATATCGATAAATCATAAAGCCCCATCTGTCTGATTTTGGGAGACCACCAGAATTGTACCGGTTGTAACCCCCCTGCACCGGTGGCAAGAGCAATGCAATCGATCCTCACCCCCACTAAGCCGGGAAATCCCCCAATATTTTCTGACTGTGTCATCCGCACTTTAGGCAACATGTTGAACCAAGAGTCTGTCAGAGTTTCTATAAAAATGAATGTTGCTAACTGCCACCGAATGTTGACAATGGCTTATGTGAAAACATGTTGTTTTTCTCTCTTGGATGTCTCAACATATTGCTGGGATTGCAACATAGAGCATTTTTTGTTTTTAAAGATACATGAGGCGTCTTTGGAAAAGTTTGATTTTAGAACGAGTCCACTTACTTTTTACATTTTAGGTGATACAGAGTTAGGTTTACTTACTAGCTTGTAAAAAAAGATGAATTACTACTAACTGTATAATTATAAATAATGTTTAGTCATATACTTTTATTTCTATCATATAATGCTATAATATTATTATAATTTAAATTAGGAATTATTAATAAAATCTAAACTTATCATATATTATTTGCAGTTCATTCATTTATTTACCAAATTAACATACAAGTAATCTAAATAAAAATACTAAATAAAAATACTTAGAGTAGCTATAAATACATAAAATTATACGTTTTAACAGTACATAAAAATGTAATCTCCAGCGCTGAATGCATACTGTAATGTTCGTGTATTTCGTTAATATCATTCAATAGATGAAATAAATCAACTGTATTTAGTTACATTCGAAAATGCGTTTTTAAAATTCTTTAAACTGCTTATTTTTTATATATCATGTCATTTTTTTAAATGATATCGGATAGACAATAGAAAACATGACTTTATTTAAAATATTGTATAGTTGGTGATGTTGAAAATATGTCCTCAGTGGTGAAAGCGGGTTACTTATGCATAAAAAACTTAAGGAAAATGATCTTTATTTGAGAATTCACTCTTTGTAAAGAATGGTAGCTTATACCATGCTATGCATTCCAAGATATAATAATAATTATTATTATATAATTTATAGGATCATAAAATTATATAATTGGAACGCGTAGCAGAACTAATCCTGTTGATTAATGTTTTTAATAACTTAATGTTTAATTTACTCTTTATTTTTACTTTATAAAACGTATTTGGGAAATCAATTCACTTGATAAAACATCATTTTTAACGTCTTCTGCCTAAACAAATATATTTTGATGACACTGTCTAAAAAATCAATTAATCTGAAAAAATGTATATTGAGAACATATCATTGGGAAATGTTTAATACTTGATCAAATTTTCTAAAAACTATACGCCTTCATTTATACCTTCTAAGTTAAATATTTAGAGACTGATTTATGGATAAGAATGTTTTAGAACTCAATTCAAATCTCATAGGTATACTGGATTGATAAGTAAATGCTTGAGTTTAAAACACTGTATTCTTCAGAAATGTAGTTCAGACACTACATTTCATGAATATTTCTCAATAATTAAGGCAAAAGTTTTAAATCTAATACAATTTATTTTAGTTATATATTTAATACTCAATTGATATAAAACATATTTTCAAATTTAAATTTGTTGGTAGATTAAAGAAAAATAAGTTATTATTGAATATTTAGTAATAATCGGTATGCTAAAACTTAAAGGCAAATATTTTATAGCACCCCAGGTTGAAACAAAATGTTATTTAAGAAACTAATTGAATTTTTTAGTATCAAACACATCACCTTTAAATATCATAAGACATCATTTATATAAAAGTGAAAATCATGTATAAAGTAACGTCATTTTTTTCATACGACCAAACTTTTCAGTTTTATCTCCATTCAAGACTTCAAATCGCAATTCGTCACTTAAAAGTGTGACCACCTAATCTGTCTCTCTCCTAACACCACTTGACTTGCAAGGGGGAATGTGAAAACCCATTTCCCTGACCCTTACGAGGTCTGATTCATCCTACTGAACGATTTTAGTTCTACATCAAAGTGGGGATCAACTACAAATTAAAATTTTGCACAAAATGTCGCAAAGAATTTTTCTGTATTATTTAATATTGGGAATTTTTTTTTTATAATTACATTGTTTTAAATGTAGATTATAGAGAACTTTTTCGCTACATAGCTTTTGTATTTTCAAAATAGAGCAAATCTTATAATTTTCAAGTCGAACTTCAAAAATAAATAATGTTTTGATAATTGAAATAGTTTATTTAATTTAAATTAAAAAAAAGATGAATGTCATTAATTTGACATTTTTCTATTAAAAAAACTTTTTTTTTAATTTTTTAGTTGGAATACTAAATATTATATTATTTTTAAAACAAAAATTACATCAAGAAATAAAAAATGTTGAATGAATTTGAAGCATATTAACTTCATAGAAATAAATTTTTTTCCAATAAATGTTACTAGTTTTTACTTTAAAATGTAATAAAGATTTCACAATTATTTCTCATTTCATCAAAACACCAGTTACTTACTAATTTACTTTAACAGAGTAAGTTTACAAATTTAAACCTTATACATACTCTTAATGTATATCACATAATCTAAATAGATAATCGGAAATTTTTAATGATATATGTTTATGTTTTGAACAGTTTTTGTTATGTATACAGCCTTTACATTTTAAAAATGAAATATTTATAGTTGCAATTTTATTTTCAAAAATAATTAGAACGAAATAATTGCAATGAATGCAAGAAATATTTGATATTTTTGAAATTAAATATTTAAATAAATTGTTTGCATTGAAGTTTTCTTGTATTGTATTAATGTAATTTCATTATAAATTCAGAATTTCCAAAATTTGCTTCTATAATTTTCTGTTAGATAAGTACTTTTTAATAAACTAAAGTATTATTATTTTACTATCTGTCTGTTTCTCTATTATAAATAATTTATTGCTGTTTTCAAGTTTAAGCTTTAAAATAATAAGATACCTGTTAAGAATTTTATAATCGATAATCTTATAAGCCTTTTAGGTTGAATTGTTAAGAGCAGGACTTTAATTAAGAATAGTTTGTCTAGTTTATAAAACAATTACCTATTTACCTATTGATAATCGTTTTGAAATTAAATTAAGAGAACCTACAGTTTTGAATGCACTTAATGTTAAGTCCCATTTTAAAGAAACAGTCATAAAAATCATTTGGTGCAAAAATTGATAAAAGTAACAGGTGTTGCCTACATGGGAAATTAAAAATATGTATGTCTGTTGGAACACTATGTATTAATTAAAAGTTATGCATTAACCCATGACAACTAATAATCCTAATAGTTCTAACTCAAATAATTTATAGAGTTTAAGTATGAAATCAAAGTTTTTATAATTTAATATAAGAAATAATTCAAATTTAGTAAATTATTTGTCATTGTAAAAGAAAATTATATTTAAAAAAAAATATTAAGTCATTATAATTTTTTTTGTGAAATCAGTTTATTCTACCTTTAAAAATTACTGTATATTTAACTCCACTACAAGAACAGCTAGATATCTGAAGTTTGTGTGAGGTGTTTGTGCAACCAACCCATTCTTGACTTCTGATTTGACTTTCAATTTTTAACGGGCCATATTCACATGTTGGAAAGTAGAACCAGGAAAAGCTCGACAAACTCGCAAGCAATTATTTAATGAGACATACTTATGTAAAAACTATGTTACAAACTTTATGTTAACATATTCAACAGCGGCATATTTAACATAACATATTTAATATATTAGCATATTCAACAGAGACCGGGAATGATCTCGAGACCTTACTTTCTTTCCAAACGCAGTAATTTAAGGAATAAAGACTACTATATAAAACGTGGTGTAGCAGATAACTTGGCTACTGAAATGCATTTGAAGGAACCTATTCCTTCTCTTCACCTTGCATACTGGAAGATATACTTATAATTATATTCAAACGTCACAATTCAGGAAAGAAATTATTAAAAGTATTTAAGCTATCACGTGACATAAGTAACGGTTGAAGACAAAAACGTAATACCCATATTCCACTTTTCCAAGGTGCACGTACAAATGACTTCACAACAACTGGGATCAAATTCAGTACTCTACACTTCGAAGAAAGCAAGCTTACTAGAAGGTGAATTGAATATTATTTCCTGTAATCACAAAAATTTTATTTGAAAACTCTTACTTCAGAAACAATGTTTTCCTGTACCTCAATGGAAACAACATATTTAAAGGGTAATTTATTTATTAAAGTTTTGTCTACTTAAGAAGTGACAATACCACCTAATCAGTTTAGTAAAGGTTCAATGAATTTATAATGCGATGCAATTACTTCTCTCAGAAAATTTCCAGTTCTATTAATTTTTTAAGTAATGATTAAAAAGACATTCAGAGTTTAATGTTCTGCTTAAAAGTTTCTGTTAAGGGAGAGAGCATTTGAACCAGTACCTATATATATTCTATATTTAAAACCTGCGAAAGGGTGTGAAAAGTTAACGAATATGTTCGCTTTTCCTACAACTTTCCACGAATCATTCAAACACGCGAAGAGGAGTTAATTATTGCAAAAGCTGGTTCAAAAGTCTTCACCATTAATTACAAAGACTTAATTACTTTTCCCTTTTGCTGAAGGTTGATAGTGAACTCCAATAGGTTGCAGTGAATCGACCACACACACTCTCTCCGACTCTTTCGGTGCAGGATGGCAGTAAAAGCTTCCAAAGTTCATAAATTTCCCCTCTTCACTCGACACTGTGTTGCAGCATTCACAATTTAAAGGAGAAAGTGAAGGGAGGAAAAAAAAAAAGATTCGCCCACTACACAAGTTGTTCTAAAAGAGGAGAAAAAACACAAAATATCCTTCTTTTCGAAAAGAGAGCAAGAGTTGGGAAGCTTGCTTGATGCAGATTGAATTTGAATGATAATTAAGGCAGTAATTGCTCTTGATTCAATATTAGATCATCGAAGTGAAAGGCGTTCTGCTTTCGGTCTCTTAATTAAAAAGCCAAGCTGTTTTGATGGGTGCCAAAGAAAAAAAATCTGGCACAAGTAAGAAACTTGCGCCGCATTGTGTTTATTAGCCAAAAAAAATAATAATATGCATATTTTCTCGCCGGTTTAGAAGGAAAAAAATATCACGAAAGTAATCTTCCATTGTTTTTCTTAGAGATGAGTTTAGAAGTAAAAAAAGAATTTTATGCTTGTAATAACTACATTCATTTAACTAATTAAACCACAGAAAATCCATAAAATAAACCATTGTTTATGTTAATAGAAAATGAATTAATGTAATTCACATGTTAATAGCCAAATGACTAAATCTTCAAGATTGTCTAGAGAAATCCGTTCTAGTATTCATTGAAAGTAACGTAATTATTCATGCTCATTTTTTAAAAAAAATTGAGTTAAGTATGTATTAACTTATGAATTTGGAACGCACATGTTACATTGAGTGATTAAGTATAAACCAAAAAAATATTATATATATACATATATATAATACCAATAAATATATATAATACCAATAAATAATTAAATATTTGTTAGTAATAAAACTATTATATAAATTAATTAATTAATTTCAAGTTCTATTAATTTTTTAATTATTATTTGTTTCTATATTGGTAATCATAAGAAATGCATATTCTATAAATTAAAACAATATAAATTTATATCTCAAATATATTCATTAGAATATTGGAATGCGAATAATAATGAATATATATCATATTTTACACGTAGAAAACATTGGAATCAATATAATATAAAAATAAATAACCTGTGAATTTATTTATCTATTTTGCAATCAATTCATTTGAACCAAGTTATTAGTTGCAATGTCAGTTTATCATAACATACTGTATTCTAATCTTTTAGTTCTGTTTATATACATATATAAATATCTCATTCCTTCATAGAAATGAATCGAAATTTTTGCAAAATGTTAGTATAAAATAATCAAAAAATTAAATAAAGATTATTTCCTGAATTCAATGGAATGCATCATAAGTTATTGTTAAATTTTTGGTTAAAAATATAAGCTTATATGAAATTTATGAATTTTCGTTAGTTTAAGAAATGTAATGACGTTTAGAAATGTGAATTTATTTATCAATTTTTAAAAAATTATCACTTTTATCTTCATACATTTTTGATGGTGAATGGTGTTCATAGATTACAAGTTTCATAATGTTAATATGTTATTATGTCTTGAATTTTTTTTCAGTGACAAAATTATTTTCTTATAAAATATTGCTCCCTACAAATTATTAAAAATAAAATTTTATCAAAAGTAATTAAAATATATCTTGTCTGAATAATATAATGTCAAAAAGCATTAGCATAAATTCAAATGTTATAATTAAATTTTTAATGCTGAATTTGTATGCATAAGTTTAGTATTCTTGAGAGAATGTACTTTGATTTTACTTTAGACAACTAAGAAACTTCTCCTAACTAAAGTGTTTGAGTGTAAATTAATTATAACCTAATATTCTTTGACTGGTATGGTAAATTATTTAAGCGATGTGGCAATATATAAATAGCCGCCCAACTTGTCTAGTGCTTCACATGCCTGACTCCGTATAGGGAGCTCCTGAGTTTGAATCCCGGTTCGGGCATGGATGTAATTTCTCTCTATATCTACCCTGTCTTCGTCCTTTCCTTATATGAAAGGGATGTGAATGGTTGCCTAGCCTATAAACGGGTACCTATGGGATGTGTGTATTGAGGAAGTCGGACTCCACACCTATGTAGAGTTCAATTAGAAAAATGGAGCAACGCACCAAATTATGCCGGCCTAGCTGGCACACTACAACAAGAATAGCAAAAACAATATACAAATAATTAAAGACACTTAAGCATTTATAAAAGAAATATCATTAAAATAAAAAATATTCCAATAAGAATTTAAAATTTCTAAAGGAATTTGCCTTTAAGCTTTTGCTTTTGCTGAAGGATAAATAATTTCTAAGAACGATGTTATTTCTTTAAAAAAATATATAAACATTTATAAACCTATATAACATATCATTCCTAACTTATAATGGTACCTTTGGACGTTGATGAACGATATATTATTTTTATCAACTAGAAAAATTCATTTTCTTTATATCATAGACCATGAGCACATTATAATAAAAAAGACCGAGAAATATTGATTAGTATCATAATATGAACATAATATTGATAATGATAGTTTTATTTTCAAGTAATAAACTCACATTTTACTGAAAAGTAAAAATACAATCTAGAGAGCAATACAGTTTAGTGACAAATGCTGAAGAATATCTAAGCGACAATTTATTCAAAAAAAAAATATTTCTTTCTTCAAAATGTTTTTCGATACTATGTACACCAGACATTTGCGAGAATTCTGAGATTTATACCCCAACAAATTCATCCGAGACCACCAGGGAAATAGAGGTTAAACACCCTAATCCTGCGGGAGTGACTCTCAGTAGCAGTTTTTCTGATTTATGCATTAATTATTCAATCCTTTTAAATCCAACAGCGTGACAAATTCAAAGCATAGATTTAGGAGTGGGGGAACTATCTGAAGGGAAAAAAACGACCACACAGTAACAAAAGGAACCGAAACAGGCTTAAAGAGATTGGGAGCGTTTTGATGAGCTTTTTCTTCTTTCTGATTAAAGAAAGACAAAGGATTTGCGAAATTCCCATAATTTAACTTTAAAAGATCAGTTTTAATTTACAACTCCAACAAATAAAATAAATAGCTTTTCTTAAAAGAAGTCATTAATTTAGTTCTCAATTTCTTATAATTCGAGGACAAAAAATAAACTATTTTATTTTATTCATTCATTTAAAAGCTTTGGAATATAATATGATTAAAATGCGAAAATTATAATATTTTGTGGGATCAAGATTCCTATAAATTGAAAATTAATTTTTTTGCTTATAGGAATCTTGATCTCGCATATTTACAGTTTTTCAGTGCTCGTTTTTATTTTACTTGTTGTAAAATTGTTTTTCATAAATGAAATATCATGTTAATAATTGATTTGAAATTTTGATTTATTTATATTTAATGTCCCGGTTCTAAATGCATTGCTACAATTTGACTTGATTCCTTAAGCACCAACTAATGCATCATATTCCCATCAAATCGGAGTTCTTAACTTTGAAATAACCAGCAAATTATGTTTTACATATATTTTCATTTATAGTTACTCGTAAAGAGTTAAATATTACATCCATTATTTCTAAGGAATTATTTATGTTGTGGTTAAGAGAAACAGGAAATACTGATAACCCTACATAATCTAGAAAAAAAAATTTCTTGAAATATGGAAACTTTATGTTGCAATTGTAAATTATAAGTAGAGTTGATGTAAACAGTTTCAACAATCTTTGAATTTTAGTATATTTAATACCTTAAATAATATATATAATTTTAAAACTATGCATATGATCGAATTTTACTAAAATGTTTTTAAATTTTAAGAAACATTAAAGAACTCTCTATCTAATCTGCATATATATTTTCAAATATACAGGGCTTAAAAGACAGGAAAAATAAAAATTAAAAATATCAGCATAATATTTATCATAGAAAAACAGAATTTGAAATATAAAGGTACAGAATCTAAGACACAAAGAATATGAATAAAATATTTTCATAGATTTTTTATGAGCTAAAATAAATCAAACTAAAACATTTAATATTGTGAATTTGTTTTGTGTATTTACGTCATTCTGAGTAATCGTTATAAATTCCTGGGAACAGCAAGAACATATAAAAATAACTATTGCAACTATGGGTATTTTAGCTTCATCGTTAAAAATGCTTTATGTTAGAAATTTTCTGGACCTAAAATAAATCAAATAAAGCACGTAAAATCAAAATATTTCATTCATTTTAAAATAAGTAGTTTTTCAAGTTCATAATTTTGACTATTCTTAATTAGTTATTTGTAAATGAATGACATTTTAGGAATATTGTATTTTTCTAACTGCAAATGCATTCCATAACAGTTATTATTTTTCTTACTGTGCTATTAACGATACATTTTTAAAAACTTTTATATTTTAACATTAAACAGAGAAAAAGGGAATAATAAATGAACTCGGTGCTCTTATTATAAAAACTAGTTCGTTCACACTACCTAATCGAAGGTTCATCTTGTTCGTTAATAGCAAATGGAGCATGTTAATTAGTTATAGTCGCAATGTCCTCCTATGTGAAATATTTTAGGTGGGAGTGGCAGACCAAGTTTGGATTTCTCTACTTGGGTTATGCTTTCTAACTATTTACACCCATTTCGGGTCTACAAGAACCACCTTTTTAGTGCCTCATTATATAAAATGTCATCACTTCCGCCCCTGTAGTGATGAAAAATGAAATTCCTGAAAGCCAGGAACATGCATGAAATGCAACAACATGTGATAATATTAAAAAACAACCAAGTTACTTAAATTTAAATACGGCCTGTAAAGTTTTGTCATTGATAAAAGTTCTATTTTCAACTGTTTGTTTATTGATACATTTAAATGTTAATTAATCAAGAACTTTATATCTTTATCATTTCTTCATTTAAGGAGTATATGATCTATTTCCTGACATTAATTATTTTTTTCTCTTCACCCAACGATTGTTTTCTAGTAAATGTATAACTATTAGTAATAAAATGCTAAATTCTAAAATTTAACATTTTATTAATGAATAACTAAATTAATGTTTTATACAGTCATATTAAGCCCATAACAGGAGGCACTAATTTTTGTATGGTACTTTACTGCCCAGAGATAAATGTATTCTCCCACACATTGCCAAACTTCTGATTATGTTCCCTAGAGATAAAACATGCAGTCATACCCCAAGGTAGATAAACATTAATTTAATCCAATATGGCATCACGGTGGTCCCCAAACATCAATGGACCAGGCTATCCTCGCTAAAAACACGCAAACACAATCAGGCTGAAAGCACCCTCGATGGTCACGTCGATAACGTCCCTCTTCCGCAAAGGGTGTCTAGGCATCCCCTAATAATAACATCCTGCAATCTGATCAATGGCGGATTTTTCCTCTATGTCAATAATGTTATCAGTTCCATATTCAAAATTGAAAAAACTTCTGTCATTGTTTGTACTTCAGTCATTGTAAGAAATAGTTTGCCTCATGTAAAAAAAAAAATATCATCCTAAATAGTTATGATCGTCACGTCAATGTATAACTTACATTGACGTGACGGTCATAACTATTTAGGATTCATTTGATACAGTGATTCATTTGAGCTTATTTAGAGATATTCAAGATAAATTCTCATTCTATAAATAAAACCATATTTCCAATTGATATTAACGAATTTAATATCCAATAAAAATATTGATAATTTGTACCACAAACGAAAGAAAACTTTTAAATAATTGATCAAAAATAAAATTAGTTGTATGATTTACACGTAGCAAAATTTATAAAACTTAAAACAAACTATTAAATTAAGCACATAGAGCAAGAAGATTAATTATTAAAATAGGATATTAAGCTAATAGAAATGATTTATAGCTTTAATAGTTAAATCATTTTTCCTCAATGAGATATTTAAACATTCCTTTATAGCTTCATCATTCTCCCAAACAATTATTTTTATAATATTAATAATACGTTAAATATATTAATCAATGCATTGAGTTTTAAAGAAAGTAATTTATTACTCAAATAACTTAAATCAATAATCATCAATGTATAACATTTTAGGAATAAATTTGAGGTTTTCATATTTTTTATAATAAATAATTTTTAATATCATTAATACCTTGAATGCATTAATACTTATGACAATGTGTTTAATGAAAAGTAATTTATATGGTTCAAATACATTAAATGAATAATTACCAAATTTTTCATAAATAATTTCATAGTTTTAATATTTTTAGATTAAAGTTTTATGATGAATTTAATAATTTAAACGGCTTAATTACGTTTGAAGTATTACATAACAGTTTACAAGAAGCAATAAAAATATGTTATTTATGAGAGCGAGTTTCTTAATATTAAATTATGTTGTTTGGTCATAAAAATTTTAATTCAAACATATTTTCATTTTTTTTTCTAAAACCGCTAGAGTTAAATTATTGTAACGTCATTACACGACAATGATTAATTGCCCAATTTCAATATTTGCAGCTTGTTGATGACTCAGCTTAAGATTTTGAAAAGTAAAGTTCAACTAAAAATTGTTGGACCTATGACTATTAATAAAATCAAAACTTGACTGGTCAATCGTGCAAAAAAGTAAAATGAAGCAATTTCCTTTCCCCATAACTCATAACTTCTCCAAACTTATGCTCAAGACATATCACACTCTTGACCAAAGCTATTCGTTTACTTCTGGATTTGAACTATAAAAAATATCAGACGTCAACTAATGACCTTTTTGCTCGAGAAATATTTCCGGAAGAACTATAAAAAACAATGAAGTTGGCAAAGAATGAAATCGTGCTTCGAGCAAAGACAGTGAAAAACAAGTGTGGGAAAAATAGAGAAATATACGATGTTTTTAGTGAATTTTTAACGATACATTTTCTTTGCTGAAATAAATGCACTTAACAAAAATATGTATATAATAAAGGTTTTGTAAATATTCTTCGGAATTATATAACTTCATATTTTAATCATAAATTTGACTTATGTTAAACTGACATCTCATACATTTATAAGTTGCTGTAATGATAGCATTTCTTTGCTTGTAACTATAGTTGAATTTTGTTAAATTTTTAAATGGGACTTTTTTTAAATGATTAGAAGTGTCTCTTGAATTAATGAAACATCAGTAGAATGAGTTAAGTTTTAGTGGTTTTTTTATAGGTTTATATTACAACAAGCGTTTTAAATATATACATACATAATTGGTGCTATATAAGTCTTAATATTTTTTAATTTTTTGAGGTTTAATTGCCAATGAGAACTCTTGTTCAAACCCAGTCATTATTTAACAATAAAAAATGGGTATTTCACTATAGTTATTCCACATGCATTTTTCTTAATTTGAATACTGGTTAATTTCTCTATTTTTCTCTCCTTTTCAGTGCGCGAATCTGACTAAATATCAGTGAAAAATCTAACCAGGAGCCGAACAAAATGGTTAACGATCAAATGATAAATAAAAGATTTCAGGCTCTATGTTGTTCTTAACCTACAATTAAATAAAAATTACGTGGATTTTAAAGATACAATAAACTGATTTGACAGTTAAATTTATGAATATTGAATTTTTTTTAAAAATATATTTTCCTCTTACAATAATAAATTTCTAATAAAATTGTTTAATTTGTTCGATTTTGTATCTTCTAACATCATCAGAATTGACTTGGAGTAAAAAAAATACCTTATATATACATACATACATATAAATATACATACACACACACACACACACACACACACACACATATATATATATATATATATATATATATATATATATATATAGATATATATATATATATATATATATATATATATATATATATATATAGTACATAAAGTTCCCAAAAACGCATTTTGCAAAATGTTTATCAAATATATTTTTCTTATTAATTTTAAATATAAATTGAGTAAAAGTTTTAAAAGTATGACATAATATTAGCTGTTTTTATATATGTATAAAAAAACTAATTTTAATTTAAAAGGAGTTATCATTAAGTAAAAATGTGTAAAGATATGCACAATGCTCAAACTATTCTTAATTAAGTATAGCTTTTGAAAAATTATTATAAAAGACCTAGAAGATTATAATACGCCTAATAAGTCTACCTTATAGTTGAGGATGAAGAGTATGAAGTCATCTATGCTTTCATCATATTATAAATTTGACTCTTTATGAAACCTATATTACTTACATACTTTGCAATCTAGGCTCTAGAGCAAGGTAAATCATTTTGTTCTCTAAACAATAAACATTTTATTAATTTAACCAATCAAAATTGAATTTATGTTTATAAAAGGAAAATTTATATTTTGAATTTTTTTTTCATTTATTTTTCATAAAATGTGCATTGTGTAGTATATACTATATATATATATATATATATATATATATATATATATATATATATATATATATATATATATATATATATATATATATATATATATATATATATATATGTGTGTGTGTGTGTGTGTGTGTGTGTGTGTGTTTGTGTGTTATGCACTTAGAGTATGGAGATAAAGGTTTCTTAGGTTATGGAAAGGAATCCATTTTTAATTTTTTCCAACAGAATCAATGTTTATTACTGGCTTCGTAACCATTCAAAAATTCAAGAAATTATTTATGGTTTTCTAGCTTTAAGTTTCAGTTTTTATTATTTTAACTTATAATTTTGAACTCCTTTCAGAAAACATATTCAATTTCTAACGAGACCGAAATTATTTCTCTAAACTCATTTTTAAGTTACTGAACATTTTTCGACATATCTCATTTTCATGAGAGGAATTGATATTCCAAGTTAATATAACATATAATGTATTGTACAAAGGACAGCGCATAGTATAAATAAGTCTATATATTTTTACACGCTATAAAATATAAGTTATCACTGATGCAAAATAAAATTTTTATTTATATGCAAAGAAATCAAATAATTATTTTAATTATAAAATTGATTACAGTAGCTAAATATTTAGCAATAATGTATTATAACGTTAAACATTAATAGCAATCCAAAAAATATTTATTTTTTATAAGTAAAGCCAAAATACAAGCAGAAAGTAAAAAACAATATTTGCTAGAATACAGAAAAAAGCATTGAAAAGTAATTTAAACCACGATCAAAAAAATCCTTTGTTTAAAAAATATATTTTAAGTGATTTAAAGTATGTGGAGAGGACAAATACTTTTATAATCGACTGTATTTAAGTTTTTTTTTCATTTAATTGAGCTCAGCGAACTTACGAAATATGTTTTGATCTTATAGTTTGGTGATGACATTAAAATAAAAATATTTTATTACTAAGAACGCTAAATAGCAAATCCAAAAACAAATAAAAAATTTTACAAGTTACTGAAGTTTTAGTAAAATAATTTACTTATCATATAAATGAAAATATTTAGGCATGATCAGATAATTAAAATAATGAGTATATTAATTATTTGGGGATGATCATGATTTAAAAAAAAGTGTTCGTTAGAAACTATTATTATATATATTAAATTTTGAATTACACCCAGCACATATTATTTTAAAAAGAATTTTTTTAACACAGAATTTATATTTTATAGTGTATTTATAGTTAAAAAATGATTTTAAATTGTCAATGGCAAAAATAACTCTGGTACAGGACCACTAAACTTGAAAACCTTTGGAACCACAGTTCCAGTTTTATAACATTTTGGGAACTACTAGTCGAAAGAGCTACCAATTCTCTCTAAAAATGGTGACTACCGGAACTTAATCCTGACAATGGTATCACCTCTGCCATCAGCAGAATGTGGACTGGGCACATGAGGGGTTTGAAAATTATGCTCGACGGATCTAGAACCTACGCAGAATGCAGGCACTGCACATTAATTCCGCTGGATCTGAAGCATCATTTAAACTGCATCTCCAATGCCTCGACCCTCTCTAGCATCGACCCCTAACTGCTGCCATGACACCCTTTAAACGGAAACAGCTGAAGGTGTGGCCAGGGCAGTGCTCCATGGCTTTGATTCCATATCATTAGCCTTTTTTTACCTTTTTTTTCCTTCTTTTTTGCATTTGTCACACGACAACAACAACAACCAATTTACTCTTTAAAATTTTCAAATCTGCTTATAGCTTATAAAATAATATTTCTTTTAAATACAAAACCAGATTTAATTAAATTGTTGATGCAAACAGAAAATAAAACTAAATCATTTCTAAAAAGAAACTAAAGTGCATTTAGAGATAAATAACACATATAGTAAAATAATTTTACAACAGCTTTGATAACTCCATGAAGAAAATGAAATTATTCTGAGATTTCATAAAGTTGAGAAAACATACAACGGCTGGCTGTACCATAAAAATACAATTATACAAGGTTTCATCAGAAATTTTGTTTTTGTACTATTAATAGATAATTTAGATTCTCGGAAAAAATCACGCCCAGACGTGTTGAGATGAACATAACCTCTGACTTTGGGACAAACATATTTTTTTTTTTTTGAAACAAAAGGCCAAAATCTTTCATAGTTTGAGGAAAAGCATTTTATAGTTAAATCATTTAGAATATCATCAGGGCAGATTTATTTGAAGTTCGGTCGCTGTTGTGGCTTCTTCTTCCAGTCTGTCGGCGGTCTCATTGCCTTCTAGCCCGACGGGTGTTTTAGCATATCCGAGATGTAGGTTGTTGGTGATGTTAATCTCTCGTTGGATTTCGTAGGCCAGAGAACTTGTGGTAAGGTTACTTATTGCCTTGAGGACTGCTTCGCTATCTGACCATATGTGCTTTACTTTGCTTTTGTCTTTGCCCCGGTTACAGCTTTTAGAATGGCATATAGTTCCGCCTAAAAGACAGTGTTGTTTGAGTTGAGAGTGAATTTCTCGGAGTGGATGATGGTACCGACTAAGATGGCTACAAAGGCTGCTCCTACATTATCTTCCATTTTGTAGCCCTCGGTATATACCTGACAGATGTTCTGATTCCTTTTTGAGTGTTGATCATCTCATATACTGATGTGGTTGATTACTTGGAAGTGTCCTGGGTGGATAGTGAGCTTGGAGATTTTTTCTTCATTAAGAATTTGTGCAGGTATACTTCATGGCGTATTTGGTTTTGGCCTCCATTTCAATGAAAAGATGTAGGGGCATAATCCCTGCAATTACTTGGAGAGCTGAAGTGGCCGTTCTTTTAAAGGTTCCCGTGATTTTGAGGAGGAATTGTCTTTGGATTTTGTTTAGTAAAAGATGATTTTTCTACGTAGATTTCTACCTCATAGCATTGCCTCATGGGCCGTTATTCTTTGGCAACCGATTTGTAGAGGACGGCTCTGTATTTTTGGGAGAAACCCCGGGTGGATCCCACCAGCCGTAGGAGCTGTTGGTGTACTCTAGAGCCTTTGGCTCCTTAATTTTTAATATGAGTATACCAGTTAAATTTTTCGTCTATTAGGACGCCAAACAGTTTTAGTGATTTAACTTTTCTTATTTTTAGGTTATCCCAGTAGATCTGATGGCTACACTGTAATTTTGTAAACAGCATATAGTGTGACTTGTCTACTGGAATTTCCAATTTATGATTGGTGGTCCACTTCCTGAAGATGTTGAGAACTTCTGTGGCTAGTCTGCCCAATTTTCACTCGATATTGGCCGCGACCACAAATGCGAAATCATCTTCAAAAGCCTAGGGTTTGGGTTGATGTCTTTTCCAATTGAGGACCAGTTAAATTGCAATGGTTTGTCTGCGAGCAGATTCTGCATAATTGGGCCACTGCATGATCTTTGTGGGCATCCTATTGATTGTTTTTATATTGCCAGACCTTGGTTTGTATTTACAGCCACTTTTCTGTTTTCAGGGCTACTGATGAGAATATTACGTATTTTGGAGGGGCAACCTTTGTGTTCAAGAGTCTGCATGATGGAGTTATGCGGGACTGAGTCGAAGGCTCCTTTAATGTCACTGGAGATGATGCAGCAATGTTTAGCCGATGTTTTGGCTGTGTTGATATTTTGCATGAAGTATTGAAGTGCATCCTCCACTGACTTCTCTCTTCTAAAACCGAACTGGCTGTCATGAAGAAGATGGTTATTCTCTAGGTAGTTAGTGAGTCTTGTAGTAATTATCTTTTCTGGTAGTTTACCTAATGTTAATAATAATGTAGTTGGTTTGCATGACTTTTCCTGGTTTGTGTTTTTCCTTTCTTTGTGGAAGAGAATGATGGTTCCGAATTTTAGACTCTGTGGGAAATGGTTAAGTTCCCAAGAAGTCTGGAGGGACGTAGTCAACAGTGTTAGGAAAGTTTGATGGATTACTTTAAGTATGATATTGTCTATTCCATCCGAACCGGAAGCTTTTCCATTTGGGAGAGATGTTATTGTTCTAGTGATTTCTCCTTGGCTGAGGTCTGGTTCTGAATTATCTTCAAAGCGGCTAAATGGGTAGATGGTAGATGCTTGACGGGGAAAAAGTTCTTCCAGGATCTACCAAAAATGTCACTGCAAGTGAATCTATCTATAATATCTCGAAGAAATATGAACTTTAGCCTATGTTATTTAAAAAGTGTGATTTGAGGATAGAAGGACCACAAAGTCATATGTTTTACTTCTGAATAGGCACCTTATTAATATATGAATCATTACCATGAACGTTGATATGCATCTCCAAGTTTTGGAAAATTTGCTTTATGTGGATTATCCTGTTAAAATAAATAACTGTATTCTATAATAGAACAATAGTGAGGATATTTATTTCTTCCAAAACAATTTAGTTCCACCACGTCCTTAGTTGTTTTTATTAGCTGTTAAACAAAATATATATTAATAGCAATACAAAAACTAATTTCCGTAATAGTTATTACATAAGACAAATGTCCAAAAATAATGGAGAATAAATGATGTAATTTATCAGTTTTTATCAAGGTAAAAGAATCGACATTTGAATTAGAAATCAATTTTATCACTTTCGTAAGCTATTGAAAGTATTTTTCACTGTATACTCGAAATTACATAATGAAAAATTGACTTGTCTATTGTGTGTGTAAAAAATACAATAAGCTGATATTCATTGAAAATATAAAGACAAAAAATCTTTCAAATATTGATCTATATTTACTCATTTAACAGAGTATAAATAAAAAACATAGTAAAATTGCTACATTTTATAAATTAATTGTGTGTGAATTTAATAAATTCTGGGAAACATTTAAAAAATTTAAAAAAAGTTAAATTTCGTAAAACTACTATAATATTTTTTCGGTTCATATACATCTAAATTTAATTACATTAAGAATATACATGGGGTAATTTTATTTTTTATACCTCCTTATTTTATAAAATTTACATCATGGAAATTGAAAGACTACATTTATTTCAGTAAAAATTGCTGAATACGTTTATAAATTATTAATATTTCCTATGAAGCACATTAACATGGTAAGAAAATTAAAAGAATGCATTTATATATTCAATGTTATTAAAAACAATTATATACAAATTTCTAAAAAATATATTTATGTAGTAAAATATAAGTATGAATAATATTTCTGAATAACATTTTGTTTGTGAATTTTTTCTGATTGTGAGATTCTAGAAAATAATATTTTCATAGATAATAAGGGTAAGTTAATCAATAAAAATAAACATCCAAAATTTCAGTTTCCTAAAATTATTAAATTATAGAAATAAAAAATATAATAAACATATTTTAATTTCTAATTTCCTTAAGAGTAGAACGGAATAATTTAGAAGAATATTTTAGTAAAATAAAAACAATCTGTTGGAAGCAATAACATTATCGTATTTTGTAATGAGAAAATATAATTAAATAAGAGGTCTTTTCATAACTTGATTAAGGTTCTTAATGGTTAAAGGCATTATCCTTGACAAATTTGTATTTATTATTATGAATGAGTAAACAAGAATAGCAAGATTGTTTCCAATTTAGATAAAAGTTGAATGTTTTTAAAACTCATTATTATTTCTTAATTTCCGAGTTTGTTTGAATGGTATTTATTTTAAATCAGCTTACTAAGATTAAATTTTAAACTTGTAAATTACTGAGATAAATACCGGATTATATTTATTGGTGAGCGATAATGAATTTTGGCTCAAATAAATCTACTGCAATTTTTTAAATCAGCTAAGAATAAACTGAAAATATTTCACATAATTGATTTAAAATATTTAATAATTTTCAGAAATGAGTTGAAGTTAAAATTAGCATGAAATAATTATTGACATATACATATATATATATAATTGGTTTTTTTGTATGTTTATATGTTTGCTTTCTAATATTCTAATATGTTTTTAAATATAAATAATTTGAAAATTATTCGTCAACTTATTTAATTATACTAATTTGTATATGATTTATAACAAAAATTACAAAATAATTTATTTTATCAATAATTAATAATATAATTAGATGGTAACAATTTATATTATTTGCAAGATTGATCACTGTCTTAGAGGTGGATATGAAGAAAATTTCTTAGAGTTTTTCCAGTTCAATGAAATAAATATAAGTTAAATTAACAGTAATTCAAATGCCATATAGCAATTTATTATTTTTGTCTGTAACATTATATGTTTATATCGTTTTTAAAAAAGTGTTAAAGATATAAATTTGCAATTTGCAATTCAGTTTTAAAATAATTTAATATCTACAGGGTAAATTTAATAGAAGAAAAATGCCTAAAACCTTCATATTCTTATATGTAAGTTTTTCTTTGTGAAATATTTAAGTTTTATTTATATTATTTTTGGTTTTTGAATTTTCTAAATCAACCTAATAATCTCAGAATCTTTTACCCATTTCTAAACACAACAATCCCTTTAAAACACAGGACTCTTATAAATCCCTTTTCTTATAGCGAGATTTCATGTCCCTCGTATAGCACATGTCTTTCCTCATATATGCGTTTATTTCCCATGTTATATTTTTATTTTTGGTTTTTGAATTTTCTAAATCAACCTAATAATCTCAGAATCTTTTACCCATTTCTAAACACAACAATCCATTTATAACACAGTACTCTTACAAAACGTTTTTCTTATAACGTGATTTCATGTCTCTCGTATAGCACACGTCTTTCCTCATATATGAGTCTATTTTCCACGTTATATTTCTGTTCAGTGAAAGTTATAATGATATGTACAGTTCACAATCAATTTCGCGTATGTTTACATGTTGTGTGCCATTTGCGTTCTTATAAAAATAAGTTAAATTATATTATTGACCTTTGAATATACTGCTAAAAAATATATCGTTGAATTATTATTTCAGCTAGCTCCTTCAATGAATAAATTAATAATAAAACTGTTTTTAGAATTATATGAAATTAACTATTTTTGTTACATTTGTATACGTTTTTTATTTAAAATATTCTTAATATGGTTTCAATAAAACACACAGATTTTGCTCATAACAGAGTTTTTCCTTAATATTCGATTTAAACCATTTTTAAAGAGAATATTTAAATCATCTGTACATAGGTGAAACATTTGTACATAAATCGTAATACGAAATCATACCAGCTTATTCTAAGAGAATACTCGTACACACACAACACGTTTTTTAATAACATGAAATTAATGTACCTTAATAGAATAGGCATTAATGTGTTTTAGTTCAATAAATATATAATATGTTCTGGTACTTCATATCAACTTCTATATATTGCTGACCACTCAAAATGTGAATACTCAATAAAAACATATAAATTATGTGAAATTTATATCATGAGTTTACAGAAATGAGATTTTTAAACCATTAAGCGATTTAGAGCTCATATTCACATTCTATCAAGGTGCTTTCACGAAAATTAAACCGCTTTTCTCTCTTAGTAAATGTCATTGTATGTCCACTCTTTCAAAAGCTAATTTACGAAGAGGACATTAATTTATTTTAAAGTTGCATTATGACATTGAGCTATTTATTACGTAGTGTAGAAAAAGATCCCGATTTTAAACCAAGGATGAATAATAACTTGTAAGTATTATTTTGAAGAGAAATTGTTGATGATGCTTGACAAAACCAAATAACCAAATGGATCAGTATTTGCAAGATCCAGGAGGAAATGATGGACTGATGGGACCGATTATACGGACATTTCCGTACTATTACACGTGATGACCAGATGTAATGTGTGCATGATAATGACGGACATCACCAAACACGATATATTTAGTATGTTACGTATTATTTAGTGCTAAATTGTACTATTCGACATTGGTTCCAGCTGAGTGAAATGTCTAACAGTTAATATCGGTGCTTCATTTACTTTTGTCTCAAAACCACAAGCGTTTGCCATGTCGATGGTGTGATAAACATCGGACATGAGCAACAGAATGGACGACATTGTTCCTCCTAACGAATCCCACATCTATCTGCAGATTCATGACAATTAGATTCAAATCTAGAAACACCGTGGTGACGGACAGCTGAACTGTTGAATTATGCATTTTTACACTAATGCTGCTTCTGACATCATAATTTAGATTTGCATTGGATTTCAGTATATAGGTAGTGCGTATACTGTTAATACGCAATACCCATATACTAAACAGAATGCACTACATCTATGAGATGTAGGAGATCTGGTTCTTTTATACCCTCATCGTTTACCATCATATATGTTTCAACAGAATAATATTTATCCAAAAAATAGCATTTAAAGTTCAAGAGTCATTCTTCACCCATCAGATCGAATTGTTTTTTGGCCTTCTTGTTCTTCTCATTTATCGCTAATTGAGTACCTGTAATTTAAGCCTGAACGACAACTGGTTCTGGATATACTGCCCACTACTACATCAGATAACCTTAGTTATAGAGAGATTTCGCATGGAGTGCTATATCTCAAGTGTATATCCAAATACTATTTGATACTATACCATTGCATGATTCGGCAGTGTATATTTAAAAACGGTGCCTGCACTAACTTCTGATTTTATCTGGGCTGGGTATAAGGAATTATGTCACAGATCTTTAACTCATTCTCTAATGATTTTATCATAAAAGACTGTAATTTCAACCATTTGGTTTAGTAAAACTGGAATGGAGCAAATACTATTTACTGTGAAATCTCTGCTTTTCTTAATATTTCATTCTGAGTGGTCATATATATATATATATATATATATATATATATATATATATATATATATATATATATATATATATATATATATATATATATATATATATATATATATATATATATATATATATATACATATATATCGATAATATTGACATACAGTAAAACTGTTCATACTAAAATCAATATTTATTAACTTTTTAATAAATACTTAGTAAAAATGAAAAAGATGCAATTTATGTGTAGATTAACAGTATCATTAATAGCTTTTCTTGGTGATGAATTTTATGCTTAGCTATTTTAAAACCTTATAATAATTACTGAATAATAATAAGATTGTAAATGGAATCATGGTACATAGTAGTAAAAGATTTTCATATTTTCTTAGCTGAAGAAATTAAGCTTTTCATAGAAGTATATAAATTAAGGATTGCAACTTTCATCAGTGTTATTAGTTTTAATAATAAATGCATTATATTTGTTTATAAAAGTTATGAAATATCATGTTTGGTCTAATTCAATAGAAATCAAATAAAATATTTATTCTTATTAGTAACAAATATTATTAACATTTGTTATTTATTATTATTAATTATATAATAAGTTAATTAATGATATTTATTATACTTATATAACAAATATTATTAATATTTGTTACTTATGAGTGTTACTCGTGTCTTACAGTAATGTTCTAATTTATGAAAATATTTACCTTATAGAATATTCTTTAATTTGTTTAAGTATCAGGAATATGCATCGATCTATATCCTCCATGTACTTTATTGTTACATGTTGCGTAATTCATTTTATTGAGTACATTTATATTGAAATCTAACCTACAATTTCGATTGCAGGATTTTTTTAAAATAATGTTAAACATTAAAAAATAAACTTTATATTAAATATTCAATATTTTTACTCATATATACTTAAAAAATATGATATTATTTTTATTTATGGTGTTGTTCATTTTCATATACTTTATCAGTAATATAACTTGTGATTACTTTCTGTAATATAACTTGCCTGTAATATAACTTTATCTGTAATATAACTTGTAATTAACTTGTAATATAGCTTGTTAATCAAATTTATGATCTCCATTGATAAAGAAATAGGAAATTTTAATGAATGTTGCAAACGTATCCATGATGTAAGCAATTTTTTTTTAAATATTTATATCAAACATATTTCTTTTAGATTTCGAAAATATAGCATTAAAAATCTGTCCGAAATAATTATTTGTCAAATTTGAATTTCATAACATCTGTTATTTTTCAAATGCTTGATTAAGTTGACTTTTAAATTTAAACGCACATATCGATAGTAGACAATTATATTAATTAAGTAAAACTGCATTTCTATAACAATTTTTTTATGTAGTGATCAAGTTTATATGTCATTCCTAGCAAACACATTACAAATTGATTTATAAAATTTTTAACTTTTAAAAAATCATTGCGATTTTAACTTCGACAAAATCAGTTCTATTTAAATTTATGAGAAGATATTTATGCTTCACGAGAGTATTTTTAAAGCGAAACGTTTTAAGAAACCTTCCACCGTCTACTTGCCACGTGGTTAATACTTCAGCACCAAATGCTTAGACTTCGGAAATTGTTTTATGAAAAGCGAGTTTCCTGATCTCAGTCGCCGTTCGGTGGAAAGGAGAAGCTGTTTTGTTTCAAATCTTTTGACAGAAATGAAGTGTATCGTTATCTTAAAAGCGTAATGGACCCTGGCTGTCATGAGCCTGGAACAAGCTAATTAATCAATGTGTGTTCACTGTTTGTTAACCAACGAAGCATAAATAAAAATGAATTACTCTTGACTTATGACACAGCTTGTTTATTCATCGCAAACGTTAAAATGACTAAAATATTTCTACTTTTCCTATAAAAGCTCATAAAGTTTCCTAAGTCGTTTATGAATTGCAATAAAATCAATTTAAATGTGTGAAAGGTTAGACAAATTAAATCTTACTGCAATTAAGCACGAACAATTTAAAAAATGTATGCATTTAAAACTGTTAAGAACACAAATAACTTCATCAATAATACGTAATAATATAAGAAAAAAAAAGTTTGCAAAGTTTAGAGGCGAAGATCTGATTTGGGAATTTTTTATAAATACATAAACATGTAGCAAAAGTAAGTTTAAATATTTTCATGTTGCATTATTAACTGTTCTGCTTAATACTGAATATCTTAATTGTACTTTCAACTAAGTTCATTAATTTAAATTTTAATTAACTGAAGGCTTATAAACTATGGGTTTTGGTATCAAATTTGAGACTGGTATACAGCTGAAATTCATAGTGAGACATTCATTCGTACCTCATAGGCACAAGTTTCAATCTAGACTATAGTCAAAGATTTTGAATAAAAAGTGGGGCACATTTACAATTGGTAAATTCTAAACACCCACCTCGCAAGGCACAAATACAGTAGTTAGGTTTGGTTTTGTGAGGTCTTTCCGCGTGAGGAACCTCTAAGTACATCGCAAACAGTAATAATAATAATAATATTATTATTATTAAAAATATATTTGGTGAGACCCTGTAGGAAAGCGGCAAGTGATAAAATATATTATGTCAATATAAAAATATGTCTTGTGTTGATCATTGTTGCCATCATTTACCCAGGAAAAATCATCTTCCACCAATTGAAATCTTTTAGTTTCATTTAGACTTCTTAAAACTAGATATTTGTCATTCAATAAAACATTTTCAAATAAGAAAAGTAAATGTTATATATTACAATATTATGTTTAATAAATTTAAAATGTACGTAAGCACATAACTTCTTTGTGATGAGGACCAAATACACAGAAAAATGGCCTTATTTACTTATGCATAAAATTATGAATACTAAGTAAATAATATGTACACACACATGTGTGTGTGTGTGCAAATGTATAAATCTTAGTTTTTCAATCAAAATACATTTTATTTATGGGAAAAATTTAAATCTTTATTGCTAAACTAAAAGTAAAGTACCTTTCATAAGGAAACATTAAATTGACTTTTTATGTAAGATAATAAAGAAAATTTTGCAGACTCATCGCAGCCTAATTTTATCGCTAGAGTTCACTGTGAAAAATGTATAAAAAAATATGCTATATAAACATAGGTATTTAAATGGGCTCTAATAACTACATTGTTAATTGAATGCATTATTTCTTCAGTATTTACAGAGTGACACTATTAAGTACTCGGAAGCTTATTGTTTTTTCTTCTCAATAATATTACACTTTTTTTCTTTTATGACAGTTACAATATTGAATTTTAGCTCTTCTTCTTTATTTTTAACATAAATGAAATAAAAAAAAATATATATGAGTAGATTTGAGAATTTGAAAATTTGGATTTTGACCTTGAAATCAGCAAGTTTTCTCTCTCTCTCTCTCTCTCTCTCTCTCTCTCTCTCTCTCTCTCTCTCTCTCTCTCTCTATATATATATATATATATATATATATATATATATATATATATATATATATATATATATATATATATATATATATATATATATATATATATATATATATATATATATATATATATATATATATATATATATATACATATATATATATATATGGAATAAACATCCACACACAATATTCCTAGTATATAAGTTTATTGAAAGCGAATGCAATGCGATAAATTTCTTTTAGAAGTGAATACGACATCTCTGCGACATGATTTAGTTGAATCGGTAGACTGAAGTGTCATCGATTTCGTAAAAATGGATCAAAAGCGATCCATTGTATCTCGAGTATTAGGAGTAGCTCAAAATCTCATTTCTGGAATATGAGATTCTCTTTTAGAAGCAAAATTTATTCACTTGTTATTTATATAAAGTCATAACCTTGCAAAATATATTTCTTACCAAAAATTAGTATTTGTATTTCACAACTTTATTGTTCTTAATAAGATATTAACTTTATTGTGTGTGTGAAGCATCGTTTTCAAAAGCTTGATATCAGCAAATTTAATCTAAACTATTAGAAGCCGAGCAAACCATGTTGATTCATTTATTAGGGGACTTATGATTTGTGTTCCATTGAATGGCTTTCAGCATGCCTATTTTAGCTTAGCCTATTCAAAGGGAATATAAGAATGTCTTCGACAATTATGAAATTTGTGAAAATATTTCAGCGTACAACATGATTATAGATGGTTTCTCATCTGATGAGAACCAGATGCGCAGCGTGGTGTTGAACTTGTGCTTGAGTTTAACCTATTTGATGAAGATATAGTGTGGGGAGGGTGGACTGTGGATCAGTATTTCTTTGAATATTCTCACATTTATGTATTTGAAATGGATCACGAATAAAGTTATCATAAATATTTCCATTTATGCTGCTGTAGTCTAAGAGAGATACTTTATCTTGGAATATATGTCTTAGACACTACGCGTTCAAAAGTGCAAAAAACCATTTTTGAAGGAGTGTTGCGAATGATTAGAACGAAGAATTCCCCAGTTATCGGGGAATGGAATATGTATGAGCAAATCTTGTGGAAGCGGAATTTTTAGGCAGTAATCAAGAATCGACACAGTTTATCGAATAAGAAGTTTGCTTCCTTTTTTTCTACCGGAACAAAAGAGAATACAGTAATATTTTTTGTTGATAACGTTGTTTACTACTATACATCTTCAGTGTGTGAGATATTTCTCCCCATCAATTTTTTATTGAAGTTTATATCTACTCAGTTTATTAATAATTTTTCTTGTTTGCAAAATGTTCCCTACTTGAATATGTTAACCTTTCCTGGCAAATATCAAAAATAAAGTATAACAATTTTTTAGTCATTGTTTTCTTATTTTTCATAATTTGACATTACGTGCATTAATTATGATTTTTCCAAAACAGCCAAGATGATTTGGTTAATCAGGAAGTCGTTCTCATAATCCGAAGATAGCTTCAATTCTAATTTAACCGGAGATACCTCGTATTGTGGATCAAATTAAATTACACGTGACTGCAATCGCCTATAAGTGAACCAATACTGCTGAAGATGGTTGGTTAAGCATTATTTATATTCTGTTTGGTTTCTGTATTGGAATTACGAAAAATCCAACCAAAAATCTGCTATCAAACAAGGAAGTAAGCCGGTGCGTTTTACACTATTCAAACTGCACAACTATTAGCAACCAAATTATTTCATCCGAAGTTTTATTCTGAAATAATTTTTCACTAATTGTTTTGATTCAAAAGTATATGCAGGCATATATATTGACTGATGTGTAAATATATTATTTTTTAACATCAGTAAACAATAACAATAGTAATATAGTTATTGCTAATAGTTTTTAAGAAATATGTTAACTTTGTAACGTATTATGTAAACGGAAATTAAAAAATTATTCCATATTGTAATTCTTAAGATTATTCATCATTTTATTGAGACATTTTTATCATTTGAAATTCAGCAACTACGAGAAAATAATATAAACATACCTATAGCTTTTATTTTTTTTTATCTATGAAAACTATAAAAGAAATTGGAAGTTAATTGAAAAAAAAAACATTTAATATTATAATGATTTAAAATTGGGTCAATAGCTTGTACAAAATGGTGATAAATTTCACTAAAATAATGGTTATAGCTCCCATATAAGTGTAGATATAGTCAAGTGAATACTTCAGATAATTTAGCTGAACAAAATATCTGATAATTATCCCTTTAATGAGGCCTATCGGAAATATTATTTGAGGAAGATGATTTGTTGATAACAAATGATAATCCAACAAATCATATTTGTGATTTTTTTAGTGTAAAACTGCCCAGAAATGAAGCTTAAATTATAAATATCACATCTACATATTATGAAAGATTATCTTAATACCATATTTACCTATGAAGGGATGGGAAAATTGTATGCGTTCATATAAAAATGTGCTGTATTCAAAAAATACTATTAATATGTATAAGGACCAAGAAAAAATATAAATCTACATTAAAATAATTATAACACGAGATAAATTTTTAATATGCAAGTGAGCACTTAAAATAGTAATAAATGTGAGTTATATTTTTTAACTTCAAAGTTTTGAATTTGAATTTATTTTAGTAATCTGTAATAAAAACCTTGTATCAAATAATAGTAACTGTTTGTCAAAAACTACTTATTTATTACTGAAATACAATCCCTTAATTGCTTAAAGTGTTTTTGTTTTGAATTCTTTTAATTGCATGTGCAAAAATTGATGATTTATCTGTGCTATGAATACATTACGAGTATCGATTTTGCAATCTTTTACATTTTTCACTTTTTTTGAGAAAAAGCTTTCACAGATAGTTTCACGTTTCATGAAGCAAAAAGGCTTTTTGTAAATTGTTCATTGTATATTTTCTGTATTGTATAATTATTTATTTTTAACTTTGCAGTATATTCACTTCCTGTTTGAAATATTTTCCCCTTAAACTTTTTGCTCAGCATCTGCGTTATGAATAATTAAACTTTTCATATCTTAAATGTTATGGAATAGTTTGAAAGTTTGTAAATAGCAACAAATTTAATTGTCTTTTTTTATTTATTTATAATTAGAGTGACTATTAAAGAATTTTTAAGCAATTCATTTGTAACGAAACAAAAACTATAAAAAAATTATCATTTCTTAAAATTGAAAAAAAATTCAAAATTTCTTTATTTATGATTACACAATTCTATGCATAAAAGCTTCTGTATTTTTTCTTAAAAGTTATTAACGTTGTATAGTAAAATTTCCCTGATATAGCATGAAGTGAAAAGAAAATTTTCAAGTAATTACTATTTTAATCTTAAAAGTGCAAAATACAAATGAAAAAAAAAAACAATGATTAACTGCTTATAATAAATATATATATAATTTTTCTCTGCTTTCTTACTTCATTTCATGATACAACTAGCTGGAAATATTTTGTAACCTGCTATTACTCAAAAGACAAAAATACACAACTTTTAGCAAAAGAAAAGTTTTGTACTATTAATCGAATAATTAAGCGAATTCTCTTAAAATATTGAGTTTGAAATTTCTTTAAAAAATCTAAAATATTAAAATTAGGCAACAGTTATTTTGTGAAACAAATGAAAATGTACTTATCAAATGCATATATACAGATTTAGGGTAATATATCATATTTTCTTATAACAAATTAATTTGAAAAACAAAAATACATGTCTAACCTAGACAGTTTCTATATTTATATTAATTATTAAAAATATAGCTGACATAAAAAAATTAATATTATGCATTTCTTATTAAAATAACTATAATTAGTTATTCTTTAAAATCATTTATTAAATGTGTGAAATATATCAAAGTAACTATATTAGCTATAAATTTATCTAAATCAGTGTAACTAGACTAAAAAATAATTTAACCGTTACTGCAGACGGAAATTAGTTAATTATATATATTCATCACATATTTAATTAAAGAAAATATTCCAACTTCATTTTACTATTTTCTATTATTTATATTAATAATGTCTGACATATTGCTTAAGTTGCCCTTGAAAACTAATACATTTGATATTTTCCTTTATTACAGTTGAAATAAAAAATGATAATTCTTTATATTTTACATAATATCTTCAAATTAACATTATCTTAAAATATTAAATACTTTATTTATTCATTAATAGTATTATGAAAATTGTTTACACAAATTCGAAATGTTATTAACAGTCTTAAGGAACTAAAATAAAATATTTAAAATTCACTTTGCTAAATTAATATATTACGATGAATTTTCCCGCTCAAAATCAGATATGTTTACATGAAAATAATCACTGTCACTTTTTAATACTTAAATACATAATTATGAAATTAGATAACCACAATTAAAAATAACTTGCATAAAGTAAATCAAGCAAAGTGAACGCAATTATTTTATCACAAGAAGACACTAAAAATTGTCTTCATAAATAAATTGATACTGTTTACAAAAATGTTGATTAGTTCCATTAAAAAGTGCGTTTTCTAAAATGTAGGTATGTGTTTGCTATACAAAATGTACTTTTCAAAACTGTATTGCAATCAAACTATATTAAAAGATATTTTTCATGGTTGACAAATACCATTAACACTTTGCTTACTGTAAATGATTTCTTTGCATCATCCAATGGTAATGGAAAGAAAAACATGTATCTCACTCAAGAAGAAATATATATATATATATATATATATATATATACATTCTTTGTATAAAACATTATTTAACTATATAGTAATCAAAGAAATATATATATACTTAACATACATATATATATATATATATATATATATATATATATATATATATATATATATATATATGTATATATATATATATAATATATATATATATATATATATATATATATATATATATATATATATATATATATATATATATATATATATATATATATATATATATATATATATATATATATATATATATATATATATATATATATATATATATATATATATATATATATATATATATATATATATATATATATATATATATATATATATATATATATATATATATATATATATATATATATATATATATATATATATATATATATATATATATATATATATATATATTATATATATATATATATTAATATATTATATATATATATATTAATATATATATATATATATATATATATATATATATATATATATATATATATATATATATATATATATATATATATATATATATATATATATAATATGATATATATATATAATGATATATTGATATATATATATATATATATATAAGTATATATATATATATATATATATATATAATATATATATATATAATCAATTAATGTTATCAAATATAGTTCTTTATTCTGAGAGAAAAATGTTGTATAAGTAAAGCTATTATAATCTTATGGATACATTTTAATGACAAACTCAAAATTTGATGTTAGATGCAAATGATGTATTGATATATACAAGATCTAAATATATAGTAAGAACCTATTATTAATATTGTATTGATAACTTTTCCAAATTAAGAGTAAAATTATATTTTCTATTCTTAAAAATTGACAGTACGTGCACAACTGTTATGGATACATTTTAATGACAAACTTACTTTTACTGAATTACTTATAAATTCTAATTTTCTCATGGATTTTCTCTAATATATGCGCATAAACGGAGCAAAAAGCGGCATCCATTTCCATTATTTCAATAATAGCTGGCTTTGAAACTAAACTATTCAATTTTGAAAAGCAAAGTTATAGTTTCATACAATACATATTAACATTTTCCAAATATTATGTTACACTTTTGTTTCATAGTTTACAAAAGAAATCATATTTTATTACAAATTTGTAAATTTCTTACAAATTTTGATATAAAATTTAACACAGATTTATTAGAAGAAAAATGTAGAAAAAATTTCATTCTCAAACTGTCATGTTCATTTTTAATCTTTAATTTCATGTAAAAATATTTATTAAAAAAAAAAAGCTATTAATTTTAAAATTAGTGTTGAGAACTATATTGGTTGCATTTAATTTTTGTATGAAATCTAGTCAATGTTATATATTGATTAATAATCAGTTACCACCTATTTCATGTGTGTGTGTGTGATTTTACTTTATATTCAGTAATATTTTTAGTTAAGGTTTGTTACATTGTGTAAGGATAAAATTCTTTATTGCTTATGTATTTATTTTCTTCCTTAACTTCTATTTTAAAATTATTAATGCATGTGAGATTTAATTAAGAAATAATCCGAATGAGTTTTATAATAATGATTTATAAAAAGAGGCAAATTGTTTCATAGAAATTAATATACTATAATAGAAAAAATAGTCTTTTGTAAAAGAAAATTTATGCTTAATGTTTAGCATTTAAAATATGTAAAAAATGAGTTCACTATTTATGTTATTTAATACCAACATTCTTAAATTATGTACTGTATTTTGTTAACCAATTTTAAATAGAATTTTCAAATGGGAAATATATGAAAACAATAGTTATAAATAACCATTATGAAGACTAATATGCACTTAGAAAAAAGTTGGTCACAATAAATGACTACTATATCATTAACAATTTTTAATATCTATTTATTGAAATGTATTCTGTGAGGAAATTCATTATCGTCTCTCTTTGAAGTTAAACATTAGTTGTGTTTTAATTGCTTTCACTTTAATGATTTCGCTTAAAGAAATACGTATGTCTTGCATTTGTATTTTATTATGATTATTGATGAATGATTTTTGCTTAGCAAATCAATTTCATGTAGGAGTTTTAACTCCATGGATTAAAGAAGAGAATGTATTTTTTTGGTATTTTACTGCTGAATAGAGATATGCATGCAGTTGGAAAGTAGGAGTAACTTTATTTGAGTTTCTTTAGTTATAATTTGAAGAAATTTTCAGAAGTGAATGAATTATAAAATCACTTTGAATTCTGATTCAATTTATAAGCTCTATTTTAACAAATATTTAACATGCATTATACTTAATTTGTTCCTCAATTAATCATTAAACATTTCTATTTGTCTATAAATCATGAAGTACTCCATAAGTAATTTGTTTTACAATATCATTTTGGATTAACTTTATTGATTTAATTAATCGGGATTGAAAAATACTCCAAATGATATCTTTATTTATTCATTTATTTAATTATATTTCATTGTTAAATTTGGGAAAAATAATCTCTGAAATACTGTTATTGTTAAGAGTTGCATAATTAGATAACATTTTTTACTCATATTTATGTTCATTAGCTTTGATTTCTCTTACTTCTGTTTTGCATTAATCCAAATGAATTCCTACGCAAAGAACTGCATTTACACTTATTTTTATCAGACAGTGTAGTTTCTAAATTTCTAAAATTAATTATTTTCTAATGCGTAGTTACAATTAATTTTATTTTACTAAACTATGTTTATATTTATGTCAAGACAATTCGAATCGTTCAAAATATGGGAATAGTTTTTACATTTCCACCTATATTAAACTCATATTTCCGAGATTGGAGCAAAATGTCTCCAACGAGAATTGAAAATTTTTCCATTTCATGGGCATGAAACATTGCAAAATGAGGCATTCATTCAAAGCAAATTCTCTTTCTACAGTGCTTGTGTGCAAAAAAATATAATAATAAAAAATATTCCCCTTCTTCCCACTTTTCTCAGCTCACCCTCCCTCTTCATCTCCACCCTAGTGCCATAGGCCAGGGCGGCGTGATTGCCGTACGCCCCCCTTCCCTGCTCAGCCAAATAACTCTTCTCTCAGAACCCTAAAGCCCGTCAGAGAGAACAGACGATAGAAGCGCGTTCTGCAGTTCCCTCTTACAACGTGCGCTCCTCTTTGGTAACGTGATACCTCTAGATATATCTCCAAGACCAGATATATAAATATTTGCTGTTGTTGTCACTGACGGGAACTTCTGTTTGTGGGAAACAAAATGCCCCACTTCGTCCCGAGCATGTACCGGACTGGTTGAAGTGGTTGAAAATAAAAATTAAAGTGGAACCCCACTTGTTTTCTTGTCTCCACGATAAATAAAGAGCGGGAGATTTGAAAGATGGGGAAACCAACGATGTCAAGTTGGACAGTGGTTGTGGTTGCGATTGGGCTATGCTATGTTCTTGTCCTACCAGGTAATGGTAAATTTTAAAATATATAGATTTTGTGATGTTTTTAATGTAGAAAAATATTTCGCGACGTTATTGACTTTATTTCATAAAATGTTTTTAAAGGATTTTTTATTACGAAAGTAATAAAAAATCCTTAAATGGAAATCAATTTAATTTTGTTGAATTTAGAAGTAGAAAATTTTTCAAATTTTAATTATTATGGCGATGTTAAAAATTTTAAAACAGTTTAAACGTTATTTATAAACTAATAAAGTTATTGCCTTTATATGAAATATTTTATGGATATTTGATGCACATTTCAGGGAATGTTTAAAAGTAAATAAATGCTTTATGTTCTGTATCATAAACAAAAATAAAGCTCTTTATCAAAAAATTTAATACTTTTAAGTTAAGTATCATACATTTTTATGGTTAAGTATCACAATTTTTGTGAAAAAGTTTAAATAATTCTAAATTATCAATATATGCTCATGTATTTCTTGCGTTAAGAAAACAAAAGCAATAATTGATGTTTCCATATATGTCTTTATAAGAAAGATTAGATGAATTCAATAGATATTTTTAGGAACATATATAAATGCATATTTATAAATTTTAATATAAATAATATAATGAATTAATAAAAAATTTTATTTGTCAAAAATATGAAAAATCTGCTTTTCAAGCTTAAAAATTAATTTAAATTTTGGATTAGACAATAAACTTATTTAACCTCACATACGCAATCATATTTTGTTTAATAAGATAAATGAAAATACGCTGATTATTTTATGTATCATAAAACTTATATTCATGAAAACATGTGATACTTATACTAATATTAAAAGTAGGATAATTTTAAATGGATTTATATCGATTAATTAATGAATATATAATGAAAAGTTTTAAAAAAAGCAATGTGAATTTTAATTGAAGAACTTTATTTCTAGAAAAAAGAATGTAAAAATATTTCAACTTTAATTTCCGAATAGACATGAAATGGAAAATACTTCTATTATCGTAAAAAAATTAATTTCATGAATTTAATACATATTAGTTTTACTAAATGTTACTACATTGGAAGATAAATCAATTAAACTAAACTCAGGATAATAAAACATGAGTAGTTTATTAAAAAAACATAAAAATTAAATTAAACAAGTTATATAAAAGTACAAGAATATTTTGTAGAAATTCTTGAGAATCATGAAAATCTAATATACGTTTTCAATTATATCCCCATCTTATATGTGAGAAAAGTACTCGAAAATTGAAAAAGAAATAATATTGAAATCTTTCCATTTATTAAAGAGGAAATTTGTTGTAAAATAATTAATCATAAATGAAGTGAAGCATTGTAACAATAAAAATATTTTATCTAGAGACAAATTGAATTTTCTTCCGTTAAAAATGAAAAAAGTTGTAAAATTTTAATTATTATCTTTTTTAAACTTTGATTCAGTAAAATATAAGACAGAATTATGTTGGTTTTAATGTTTATTTAATATATTTAGCTGTTTAGGGAATATTTATTAAAAGTTAAAGGAATTTATTAAGAACTATTAAAATATATATAAATAGAATCTGTTTTCTCGATCAAAAAATGCTAAATTTCAACAAAATTATTTATTTTGTTTAAGCTCTTATTGCATATCGAGCTTTTAGTTATGTGGTCACATTTTTATTTAAAATTGCGATATAGTTTTATGCAATTTTTTTTCAAGTTCTTATGACATTTCCTACTGACAGAACTTCTATGCTAAATGTGTGAATTTATCATTTTAAATTAAGGGATGATAAGACTTATGAGATAAGATGATAAAAAGATAATAAAAATAAGTGATATCAAGCATTAAATGTATTCACATACATTTATAAATCAATAAACGTCTTTAATGTCTATCAGGAAAGTAATGCCATGTTAAAATTGTCAGCACTGTATGAATTTAAAATATAAGAAGTATCAATAATTATTTTTTAAAATAATGATGTTTGAAATTTCCTAATGTATATCTTAATACCTTTGGCTATTATAAAGCAAATTCAAATTTTATAGAAAAAATAATCAAAAAAATCGTCAAATGTATTTATAAACTTATTATTGTATAATTTTTTATTTTAATACCAACAAAATTACAATTTATGATAAATTTATAAGCCAGAATAATATATTTTATTAGAATCCATACGATTCTCTCTAGTTAAATTGTAAGAAATGCGTTGAATTTTTTTCTAGTACTATAAAAAATTCTCAAACACTAATTGTAAGTACAAATAATGTAACTTACTTAAAACCACTTATATATATATATATATATATATATATATATATATATATATATATATATATATATATATATATATATATATATATATATATATATATATATATATATATATATATATATATATATATATATATATACTTATAGCGTGTGAGTATATATATATATAGTTGCCATACATATATATATATATATATATATATACATGTGTATGTGTGTTAGTAGATCACTTTTATTTCACACTAAAATTTATTAATTAAATATAAAAATAATTTTTAATTTTATTTATATAATTACTTTTAGCGTGTGAGTAATTCTTAAAGTTGCCCATACATGTCTTTAATAGAACTCTTATTTAAATATTTATCTGCAGCAGGCCTATTTTCAAAAATTATTTAAAATAATCTGAATACAAATGTCTATTAAAAATCAAATAAGATGCAAAGAACATTATATTCATTCATATAGATTAAATCCATCTACTTAGAATATTATTTCAACTATAGTCTTCGTATTAATCAGTATTTTAAAAAGAATCAGGTTGCTTCTGCTTTACGACTCATGTTATGACTTAAAAATCACGTCTATTGGTTGGGAAAATATTCGGAAGCATTTGATTGGCTAAGAAAGGAGAAATCGCTTGGAAACTATGCAGAGAAATCTGCAGGTGAAGAGGTGAATACTGAGCGAGTGTCTATAGTATGTACAGCTAGATTAGGAACATAAAGATCCATCTAAATCCCTAGCTTTTCAAGTAAAAGAAGAACTGCAAAATTACATCTAATAATCCGGGTATCTTTTTCATCTACAACGAATTTAAAAACTATTTTGAAATCATACTGCAAAATATATATTAACGGGATTTTGATTTATTTTCATAATTTTGTATTGAAGAAGATAACTGATAAATTTCAAATGAATGAAATCATAATAGTATAAGATAATTAATTAATACTGAAATATTTTAAAATTATTTTTCGGGAAGTAAAGATTTTGTTAGATTTCACCATTTTAACCTTAAATTAAACAAATGCAATGCAAAATTCATAATTTTTTTACACCATTCTCAGATAAATTATTCTCAAGTATGTTACAACTGACACCATATATATAGTATTAAATTTATGTGGCATAACAAGTTATTGACTTCTACTTTCTACTCCTATATTATATTTCATATTTTATTCAAAGCTTAAGAATCTTTATATAATATCTTTGATTTTTATGATATGACTTAAAAATATAGAAGACGAATAAGAAAATTTTGCTTACATTGCTGTGCATTACCTACTGTTATCCATTTCCACTTATTTTCTTAACCTTCTTATTGAATATCTGACGTGAATTAATTATAGTCGTTTTCTAATGTTATGAAATATTAAAGCATTTTAAAGTATTTTATTTCCAAAAAATGCTGAATAGTGATCTGTTTTCTAAGAACCCTGATATTTTATTCATTTGATTCAAAATATATTTATTATTCGAAACAACAGTGTAGCTATTCAGAAAGTTATCCCTTATTTTCAACAAATATTTTTGATCTCTGAATAAAAAAAAGTTTTAGTCATTGAAAAGATAATTATATAATCAAAATTTAGAAGCGATGTAATAATTAAAAGGTATTTACTTTTACATTTTAGCTACTGTTTATTTAAAGATTGCATTGGATGGAGAGAATACCTTGCACTAATAAAGCTTTTGCTAGTAAACTGAAATGGTATATAATAAAATTTATATGAAGAATAACAATGTTTGGATAAAATTGTAGAAAAATCGTTGATAAAAATAACAACGATTTTCATAAATTTTATCCAAATTACGCTTTTTACTTTATTAAATGTTTTACATCATTCGCTTTTTGATTCTACCATATTATATACTTTTTGATTCGTTTATATTTAAGACTTTTCTATTTAAATCTCTACATTTATAAGCAAATTTGTTTAACTCACAAGGCTCAAATTTTAGAGATTTTAGCATCTTAATACAATTAGATTCAATTATATTTCTCCCGTATCACTGTATAAAAGTATAATCAGTTCGATAATTTCTGTAATTATAGAAAGCCTTTAAATAATAATCTAACAGATTCAAATTATTTTTTTGTTGAAATAATTATTGAAAATATGCAATTTATTCCTATAACAATAATTTTTAATTTTTATACTAATTAAAAATAAACCAGTTTCTTCTATTTTTCTGCGTAACATCAATTAATTTTTTATAAAATATAATGTTGGTATTTTTAATTAGTCATTTTTTAAATAAATTATGAGTTTTCTGGTGCTTAGAGACATTAATAGGAATATATATTCGCTAGTAATATAATATTTGATACTTCAATATTTTAAGAAAATAAATTTATTAATTAGTACATCATATCATATAATTTGAATTCAAAGTTTTAATTTTAATATTTGTTACAAATGAATAATCTGAGGCCATTTATTTGATAATAATAATAATAGTTACCAGATAAATTATTTATCTCAATTTGACAAATTTATTTATTTTAGAGTAATTACATAAAAATGTATTATTGCTAAAAAATCCTCTAAGATCATTAAATGCATTCATTTAAAAAATAAATAAAAACAAATGGTTAATATTCCACATTACGATCATAAAATTGAGAAAACACGGAAAACAAAAAAAAAAAAAAAAAAAAAAAAAACACACAAATTATTAAAAGAAAGCAATAAAAACCTTTCTGATTATTAAAATTTTTTATTGTAGGCAATTCGTTTATATTTTGATATGGGTTCTTCAGCAAAAAATTACAAATTAAAATTTACGTATTTTAATTTTATATTTTGACTTCAAATATTTTTTCTGCTTTATACACAACATTATCTTTATTTCTGTATAAATTACATTAGGAAAAATATTTAATTAAAATGTAAATAACATTATTTGAATTTCTAAAAAAATAATTTTATTCAATTTTTTTATTAAATGATTTTTTGATGCTCCAAACTTTCTTTATATGTTTTGTCATACATGTATGATAATTATAAATATGAATTTTAAATATCAGTACTCATTTTGCGAAGTAAACGATTAACCATCTTATCCAAATTTTTTAATTAATATTTCATTAGTCATTTTTAATGAATTTAATTAATAATTTACAATTTAATTAATAAATTCAATTAATAAGTTCCAATAAAAAGGTACTTGCTTAATTTTTTAAATGTATTCAAATATATTTATAGATTATATTAAAATAAAATATCCACATAATATCCAATATTTGATAAATTATTCTACCATTCATTAAGAAAAGCTTACTATAAATATAAATTTAGAAAAAAAATCTAATATTAGTGAACAAGAAATCCTTCATATCAAATATTTCATATCAAAGAATTCATAGACATTTTGCAACAAGTATTGGTAATTTATTTTAGAAAATGACTGTATGATTATGGCCATAAAAATATTTTAGGTCTAAAAGAGGTAGAAATTTTTACAGACATATAAGAGGGTTACTCTGAAACTTTTGAGATACGCACAGACGATATTTTACAAAATAAAAATAATGGTTTAATTTTAAAATACAAAGAATTTTAACACAGAATACAATTTTTTATTGACTTACTTCAACTGGTTTAGCGTAGAATAAATTTTAAACAGGAGAGAAAATGGAGTTGACGCGAGAACATTTTCGCGCTATGATTTCCTACGATTTTAAAACTGAATTAAATCAAGAAGAATGCGTTCAACGGTTGCAATTAGCATTTCGTGATGAATCCCCAGCTCGTACTACTGTGTTAGGATGGTTTAGAGAATTTAGAAGAGGTCGCAATTTTCTTCAGGATGAAGAACACAGAGGAAGGCCGCCGTCGGCAGTAATCCTGGATAATGTGTCTGCCATACGAAAAATGTTAATGAATGATAATCGCTGTACCTATCAAATGATACAGAAGGAACTTATCATTCGATCCGCAGCCATACACAAAATCATTCAGGAAGAATTACATATGGAAAAAGTATTTTCCCGTTCCGTTCCCCATAATCTAACTGAGTTCCCAAAAGAGAAGCGTGTCAGAATCAGTAAAGAAACTCTTTAAATGCTAAATGATGGTGGCCATCGCATCATTTCTAAAATTGTAACAGGTGATGAAACGTACATACCGTTTTTGGACGTTCCAACACGTCAAGAAAGTAAGTATGAGTCTTTTAAGATGATCCCATGACGACAATGGTGAAAAAACAACGCGCACTGAAAAAAGTGATGTATGCCGTTTTCTTCAGAAGTACGGCATTGGTCAAAGCCATCAAGTTGGAAGGACAGAAGACAGTAACAGCAAACTGGTATACCACTAAATGTCTTCCAGAAATTCTATAAGAACTGAATGTTAGGGGACTAATGCTTCACAATGACAATGCATCTTCACATACAGCCGGATTAACAGTTGAGTTTCTTTAGCAAAAACAAATTAAAGTGATCAAAAATTCGCCGTATTCACCTGCTCTAGCTATGTGCGACTCTTGGTTATTCTTTAATCTAAAAATGATCTTACATGGACGTCGTTTTCATTCAGATAAAGAGATTGATGTGGCTATAAATGCATTTTGTCATCTATTCCAAGAAAAGAATGGCTTGAGGCATTTAATCTGCGGAAAATTTGTCTACAAAAGTGCATTGATGCTTGAGGAGGCTACTTTGAACACACCTAAAATTTTGTAAGTATAATTTTAAAAACCTTGTAGTATCTCAAAAACTTCAGAGTGACCCTCGTATTTGCTGCAAAAAACAACTACTAAATTTCATATACATGTTTTTCTGTTAAAAACATCTTTCAAACAATTTTTGACTGTCAACAAAATGTTAATAAATTAGTCAGCTTTAATTTAAATTTAAGGATACTTTTTTATGATATTGATATCTTATTTTCATCAACTAAAAAGAGAACTGAGCACCAAATACTGCAATTTATTTCGTCAAAGCATTTATAGTTAAAAAACAAAGATAATTACAAAATAAGACTTTTGGAAGTACATAAATATATTAACCATATTTCTTAAATTTTTCTTAAAATGTGAGAGATAAAGAAGCCCTGTAAACTGAATTTTATTCTTAAAACATATTTTAAAACTATTCTTACTGGTGTTTTAAATTTTAATGAATAAATACATATTTGTTTATGATGATTTTAATCTCCCAAAATGTTCAATAAAAATTTATAAAATAACTCACACACTGCTCTCTTTTATTTATCTTTTCTCTTATCTTTCTCTTAAATATTCTTAAATCTTTTCTCTTATATAATTTTATAATTAACAGTGCGCAAGGTATATTCCTATTTATTAATGTTGTAGAAGTATTTTTATTAGCTTAAAGTCTGTATAATTAAGAAATATTCTATCAGAATATCTTTTTCTGCAAATTTACTCTGCAATTCATCAATACTATCTATATCTATATCTATCAGTCCTATCTATCTATATATATATATATATATATATATATATATATATATATATATATATATATATATATATATATATATATATATATATATATATATATATATATATATATATATATATATATATATATATATATATATATATATATATATATATATATATATATATATATATATATATATATATATATATATATGAAATAATCTAAAATGCTTCAAATGTAGCATCTTCTATTTATCTTTCTTAGATTTGAGCTCTTAGTTGACTGTAGAATGTTTGAGTGTATAAAATCCTATGAAATGTATTACAGAAAAGGCAAGCTAACTCTCAGAGGAACAAAAATTACCGATTGATCCTAAACCGACATCGTTGGTGGTATTTTCTAATGAAAGGTCTCTTCTGTGCAACACTCGATACACCCACATAGAGTCGCTCATTTGCTGAGCGTGACACACTAAAGCCATGTGTCACTGCCACACGAGCGTTCAAGCGAATATCAGCAGGGAGGTTCAGGGTGAAAAAAGATAGCCACATTGATTGAAGCTGCTTTTTTTTTACTCTGATGTACTTTTTAAAAAAAGTGTAAATATATTGCATTAGCGTTGAAGCACGCTTTCATGGAATCTATTAGTATAAATTTTTCTTATTTTTCTATCAATTTTTGTCACACAGAATCTGATTTACTAACTAAAGAGACATAATTAAGTTTTTGTGTGTTTCTGAGGATAAGAAACGTAGTGTTCACGTAAATAATTATATCCAATATGTTAACTATAATTTTTAATTAAATTTTAAGTTTACTTTTCATTGCAAAAAATGATATCTTTTCATTTGATTACAAAGTTCATCTTAGAGATATAAAGCTTTAATCTAGAAAAAATTTACTGAATGATTAGTAAATTTGTATCTTTTTATTCTCTCAAATTATTAAATAAAACACAATGCTAAGAAAATGAGGTTATACTTAAAGTAGCTGCTCTTTCACTAATATTATTAATAACTATCTTTTTTTAAGAATACATTGCCTTTATAAATTGTTTCTTTAATTAAGAGATGAAATTAAAGCTTCTTTTAGTAAAAAAATATGACTTAAATTTAAAGTATATGTATTTTCTTATAAATTGTAATAAAATCTATTTTTAAAGAGAGAACTATAATTTTTATATATTATACTTGAAATAATTTTTTTTCACTTAAGCATTTAAGTAACGTGTATGTTTATTTATAAAATATAGAAAAACATTAATATATATATAAATAAATAGATTTTATTAGTAAATAAGAGTTGATTATATAAATAATTAAATTATGTTATTATAATTTATTTAACTGTTAGACTTTGGGATATAATCATGCAGAAAAATATGAATGCATTTAATTTGATCGAATTTCCGATGATTTATATTTCATATGCCCTAAATTAATAAATTATCATATTTTTGGATACGTTGTTATATTAAAAAGAACTAAATACAATGATGTTTAAATATCTCTTTTAATATTTATATATGGATGCTCTTTTTTAACATTTTACATAATATAAAACTTGTTTTGTTGTTAATATTAAATTATAGCTGGTTAATTAAAATATTAAGTAATGAGAATTTTTGAGCTGATGATTAGTAGAGCAGTCATAGCTTCTATCATAAAAATGCTAAATATAATATCTTATAATTTATATTTTCTACTGTATAAAGAGAGATTCCCTATATTTAAAAAAACAATATTTGGTATTCTTATCACATACACATTACATAACATATTGCCACACAATTATGTGGTCAACCTTCCTCAATGATATTTCAAATTAAAATGTAATGCTTACTGCTTAATTTTGACTAAACAATTATGTTATTACAAAAAGTAAAATTTTAAAATAAATTACTAAAAGTAATTTTAGCACTTAACAGGGTAACTTATCATTAATTCTCCTCAATTATTTTTTTCATATCATTTATATTTCAAATTACATTAAGTAACATTGTCTTATACTGCACTGAATTATAATATTAATATGCTAGATAAATGAAGGTTTTAATACAAATGATTGTAATATGCAATTTTTGTAGAAATTCAGTGGTTTATACAGACTTCAAAACTATCCTATATTATTAATGAAGGTTAGAAAACTTTTTCATATTAATTTAGTTTATATTCTTGCAAATAATAAAATAATAATTTTTGTGTCTGATATAATTTAAAAGTTTAAGTAATAATATGCAGAATTGATGGTTTTATTCATCATAGTTTTTCGAGAAGAATTCATCTGTTGATGATAAAGGTGTGCTTCATGTACTACATTATTAATTTGTTTGTTATGATTATTTAAAACAATGGCAAATTAAATTAGCGTTTATTAAAATTATGCCTTCAAAAACTTGATTACTTGTAAAGATTTCGACGGATTTAGTAACATATAGTTTTTCAATTTTTTCAAAAATTTCAATACATTAGTATCATTTTATGCAAATTAGTTTATTTAAGAATTAGTATTTAAGCAAAATTTAGAGAGTCATTTTAAGGTAAAAATAGTAATATGTATTATGATACAAAAATAGAGAAAAATAGTAACTATTTTTCTCTATTTTTGTTTTCATTATTTTTTTAAGATGTCTCTCGAGAGAAATTTGTTAAAACATGACCTAAAAATTAGGGTAAAACTTAAATATAAATTGCGCTTTCCAGAAAATATCTAAATTTTATTTCAATTCATTAACAGTTACTGGTATTGAAACAATATATGTGTAAAAATGATCTTGACCTATAAGAACACATTCTTATATGGTTTCGTAAATAATTAAGTATTACAAACTAAAAGAGAGAAAGAAAAAAAATCCCAATTATTAACATTAAAAGTAAATCATTTTTCCTGTGGTTTAATGTGCAATATTTGTCTCAATGGCTTTAGGAAAACAATATATTTTGCATAGTATAATTAAAGTATTTTATTTAAATTTTTATGTGCGATATCTTAAGTACTTAATTCTTAAAATATTACTCAGATTACTATTTTCCTTAATTTATATTCCTGGTTATTTCAAAAGCATAAAAAGATATACACTTGTTAGAAATATAAAAAATAAGCAAAGAAAAAGCGAAAAAAATATAACAATATAGGCTAAAATGATGTACAAATTCTTTAAAATTAAAAAAAAATGTAGATTTTATGGATAAAGGATTTCTTCGCACAAATGAAGAAGAATATTAACTAAAATAACTTTGCAGTAAGAATTTAAAGACCTTCCCTAGCACTTAAGATAAGAAAAAAACCCATTTTTTTGCTCAATGTGAAGTATATGGTTTGTGTATAATGTGAAGATTCGTATTAGAAGTAAGCGATTTTAAAATTATGTCCTAGCCGGGAGAGATTGGATGTAGGAAACTTCAGAATAAATTCTTCAAATGTCCTACACGGATAATAGTTCTCTTCTTCATGTTTCCTTTGATGGCATTCTTTGAGCTTTTTCGTTGATAGATTGAGATTGGCAAGACCTCGGGTAAAGGAAGACAGCCGACTTGTCAACTGGATAGGTTCCGCGGACTGGTAATATGCGATTTCAGAGCCATGTTCTTATTTTGTGTCGCCCAAGGAAAATATTTCATTGAATGTCAAGAGGGAAGAAAAAGACTTTTATTTGGATATATGAAAAAGAAGAGAAATTGTTCGGGAGCATCTTTGATGACAGCTTAAATTTTTTCATATTTTCCTTTTGTGATGATATTTGCAGTATTACGTAAGCCAGGATAAATATTGGGTTTATATTCTTCAAAAATGAAACGTATTTTTCTAAATATGTAATATTTTGGCTCAGGATGTATTGTTGAAAATATATTCAAATGAGTGGGTATTTTCTTTTACAAATATTTACTTTAACAAGCATTTTTAAAGCTAATTTAAATAATTCTTTGCTTAAATTTTTCCTAATCATGTTCAACATAGTAAATAAATAAATAAATAAAAAACGTAGCTCAGCATTTAAAAATTTAATCACAATTATATAAAAATATAATTCACGTAATTTTTACTTTATATAAATCTTAAGCAAATATTTTTCATCTAAATATAGGTAAACACATGGAAAATAAGAAAACTGAAAGAAAATTTTATAATATGTACATAAAAACGTGTGTAACAAAAGTAAATTTTATAAACAATGTAGAATAAGTTTATTTACTGCAAATTTATGTTCCATTATATTTATATTAAATTTAAATGCTTACTTTTTTAAGGAGTTTTTCTTAGTTAAATATTTCATTAATATTTAATATTCATGCTTAATAACCTATTCTAGCTCAGTTTTATTAATATTTTTTAATATACGATCAATAAATAATATTTTTAAATATATACATAATAACTAGTTTCCTAATAATAATATTTTTACAATTCTAAATAATTAGATGTTTATCTACCTTAAACTTTATTTAGAATAACTTATTTACCTTAGAGTAAGTAATGTTATCTCATTTTAACTTTAATTGTTTCGGTAACTAAAATTTTGTAATTCTTAAAATATAGCAATTGTATTAATTAGATAAAATAAATTCGGATGACCAAAAAGAAAACCTAAATACCATTATAATTTATTTCATAATTTACATATTAGATTTGAATTTCTCACGAAAATTAATACACAGTAATTCAACGTTTATCAAATAAACATTAACACTATGTTTTTAGGTCAAGTCATTTGGATGCACACATTAAATATTCTAAAATAGTTGCAAAAGAAAAATACTGATAACAATGTTGTTTATTATTTATATTTACTTTTAGCCATGAAAATAGATAAATATATAAAGTTTGTTTTCCTCAAATGTTCTAAATTTTTAAAATTTTCTATTTCGCATGCTGAACTTCATGTTTGTTCATGAGATTGATATGTTTCATGTGAGATTATATTATAAGCAATATCTTTAGTAAATTAGTTTTAACTACACGAAAATTATAACAATAAATATAAATACGAGATTATCAGGCGTCATTATTGCAAATGAGGTATGCCCGTGCAATGACACATGCCAGAACGGAAAACAGCAATTGAGCATTTGTGTTAAAGATACGTGGAAGGAATTCAGTATATTGAAGTAATGCACCCAATTGTGTTAGTGAATAAAAGCACGTTATATATATACATACACACACATACACACACACACACACACATATATATATATTATATACATTATATATATATATATATTATATATATATATATATATATATATATATATATATATATATATATATATATATATATATATATATATATATATATATATATAGATAGATAGATAGATAATGTTGAATATTTGTAATAATTTTATTTCATGGCAATAGGAATATATAATTAATTTGAAGGATAAATATAGTTAATTTTAAATTTAAGAATTTTTCATTTGAATAAAAATATATTTCCATGGAAATTGCTTTCGAATTTAAAATTTGTAAAAGTATAAACTTAAAGTGTTAAAATAAGAAATAAATTAATGGCGTGAACTCTTAAAATTAATAAAAGAAATTTTATATTAATTAACTTTTATTTTAGCTAAAGAATATTTTCCTTAATTTTTATGATAATGATTTCAAGGTTTCCGTTTTGTTTTTCATAAAGTAATAGAAAATCCCTTACTTATTATTTGAATACAACGATTTCATTTTTCTTCGCACTTTTAAATTATTTTATTGGAAATATTGGGCTTACAGAAGTTTTCTTGACAAGTTATTGATTAATTTAAAACTGTTGAATTTTCTTGCAATACTTTTTACTTTTTAAATCTTAAAATAATATTAGTTAGGATAATGTATTCAAATGATTTTACTTTTTTATGTTATTCACTCTAGATAAATGATGCTAATTGTTGATGTTTAATTTGGGATACAAATGTTCTCATAATTTTGAAGAGGCATACATAAAATTTAATATTTTTGTAAGAAATAACTTTAAAATTTTGTTTATTCTTTGTGCCATTAGTAAACATACTATTTTAAATTTTTTAAATTTTTATAAGAATTTTGAAAACGTTTTTCCGATAAAAATGAAGAATTTTCAAATATTGTCTTTACTAATGCACAATATAAATATAGCAAATATTGTTTCTTTTGATATGTTTTATTTAATAAAAGTTATATGAAAAAATTGTTTCATATACAAGAAAATAATTAATAATTGTTAGAAATATTTTTATTCCATTTTATATATTTATATCTTTTTTTGATTTGAGAATTTTGATTTAAATGAATAAAACTGTAATTATTAATTGAGTATATCTTTCCACAACTAAACAAATTTAATCATACGTGAAATTTTAGTAATAAATAAACTTAATTTTCTAAAAATTATATTTAATAAAATATATTTAGAAAATTATCAGCTTAGTAATCTTGTGTTTTAATAAGTGTTTAATTTGTTTTGATAATATGTGCTTTTTTTGGAGAAAAAGTTCATAAAATTTAGCTTTAAATTTTAAATCTTAAGTAATAGAATTCTTTTAAAAAAATACTAAATGCAAAAGAATATTTTTAAGCTACTGTTGTTTAATCGTTGCATTATCTAGCTAACAGCAAAGTTTCAAATTAGGCCGTTTTTATTTTGTGTTATTTTAATATCCAAGAAAAAACAAGAAAGGAATTTAAAGTTTACTTTATGGATCATTAAGATTTGCAACTAATTCCGTGAATTATTGCTTGAATAGGAAAAAAATCCTAGATAAAGCAGAAATTTATTACTTATACATTAGGATAAAAGTATGAAAAAGTTATTGATAAAAAAATTTATCATTCAGAAGACTAGTGATCATTTACTTTGGGAATTTGGAAAGTAAGCATTCGGGAAACAAACTTCATTCACATATTTTACAAGATTTCGTTGTATGTTTGAGTTATCTAAGAGAAATGGATTGCCCAATTTATTTCATTTTCTTCAAAATAATGCAGAAATGAAATAGGAAGAGAATTTGTGCGCTGTGCTTTACAGATGCTTTCGCAAAATGATTGAAATTTTCAAAATCTTTGTGTAGTTTTTTTTAATTTTTTATGACAGGAAAATAAATTGTAGTTGTTGAAATAATGATTCTAAAATCTCTAGGAAGTTTATTTCCATTTTTATAAAAAAATGATATTCTATCATTCTTATTGTTCTTTAAAAATTAATCAATATTAAAATTTACTGTTTTTTGAAAAGTGTAGCTTAAAAATCGCTATATTTACAAATAAATAATATTATTCCGTTTCATTGAAGCTTAGAAAACATTTGAAAGATGATTTTATTGCATTATAAATTTATTATATGTTTATAATATCATTAAAATATTTTTAGAATTATTATTGATAATATTAATTTATAATAATATTTCTAGTCATACTACTAGTTTATATTTATAAATAAATTAAAATAGCAATAATTATTTTTTATTTACAATGAACAATTAAAACTATCAAAATACAGCATTTTTTGCAGTTCTTACTTATATGAAACTCATAGTATCGAAACGCTAAAATACTACAGTTGTGTTAGGCAATGATTTTTATTGCTTTATAAGCAGCATTTATAAAATGCAAAATATTGCATTGGAATGTATTGCAAATTTAAAATATTTAATGTTAATGCAAAATTGTAAAACTTATTACATTTTTTCAATAAAATGAGTATATTAAGCTTTCAGTTGACTTTCATTATGTTTCATTCAAACTAAAATAAAACAATTTAATTAAAATAAATTGCAACCACACAAGTCTCGATATCCAAAATTCTATTTATTCTTTACTCTACAAACATAAACGTAACTTTAGATTTTTGACAAAATTATTTTATAAATAAACTTGTTCCATTCACCTAAAACAAGAGAATTATTTTCCGTTATCGAAACAATTTTTAACTGTCCCAACACATTTTAAAACAAGTGCATATAAAATATATTTAATACTGATTTTAAAAAAAATGCTATGATTTTTTTCATCTATTTAAATATTTTGAAATTTAAACCATCAGAGATGCTATCACTTTAATAAGTTGAAAAATTTTTTGCTGAGATGGAAGTAAAAAAAGGACATTTTACAGAGATTTAAATTTATATTATAATTTAAGTGAAGTCTTATTTATATGGTAAGATTTGCTGTGTGGTAAAATGGTTTCTAAATAAATAATATAATGCATAAAAACACTTTGCTTTGTGTTTTCAGGTTTTATTGGCTTTTTTATAAGCTTTATTTTATATAATTTAACTCTCAAATAATCTGTGTTTAGTACTGAGGATAATTTCTACTCTCATAAAAACATAAATTTTCCTTAATTATCATTCAATAAAAAATTATAGCATGCAAATTTGCTAATCTTCTTTCGAACAATGCGTACCTACTTTGTGAATAACGTTTTGCGTTAATTTGTGTATTTTACTCAAAATTCCTTGAATTGTAAATACATAAAATATTTACTTGGTCTATATTTATTATTATGAAATAAAATATTTCACTCATTATATACTATCTTATTCAGTAATCCATACAAAACAGGATTTTACAAAATAAATAAAAAATTCAAATATTCATGCATGGATATTTAGCTAAATTTATATCTTAAAAAACATAAACTAGAAGAAATTTAGCTGTATTTAAATAGAACTCATTGCTCCTTATTTATGAATCGTAATCTCATTTGCTAAATGATTCGAAAACATTCAAAGATTATAATAAAATGTTACATTGTCTATCATCTTTGGCATAACTTTATTTTTAAATTATTTACTGGATTTAATTTTAAATTGTTAACAGTAAATTTAAATTATTAACATGTGTAAGAAATCAAACTTATGAAGAAAAAATATGATTAATTATTTATAAAAAATCTTGAATCGCCTTTTATTTAACTATAAAAGGCGATTCAAGATTTTTTATAAATAATTAATCATATTTTTTCTTCATAAGTAGTGTTTTTTCTTCATAAGTGTAGTTCATTTTGGAAATGATAAAATAAACTAAAAAAAATTATTGATTTAGAATTTAAATCATAAAATTATGATCATATACAATTTAAAAATTACTTTAAAATTTAACTTTATAGTTATTATATTTTACTGTGATATGCATAATAATAGTATATATATAATATGTAGTTATATATTTTGTTGTAACATGTTATAATAATTTTTGGAGGCTGTTGGGGGTATTTGGGTATAGTTATTTAAGGAATTTATTTTATAAAAGTCAACTATAAAAATATTTTGATAATGTTACAAATTTAAGACTGTGTAGAATCTTTATTTAATCCTATAATTATACTTTGTTAGAAAGCAGTTTTAATAATTTATATCATAAGCGGAAATTGTTTCATAATTTCACTTATTTTCTATTTAGATATTTGTTATATAGCTATATTTGTGTTTTTAAAATTTATGCTTAAATTAAAATGTAATATCAGTGTTTACATAATAATAAATATACAATGTGACATAAAATAAGAATATTATTATCATTATGTTTTATTTCATATTTCTGAATTCCTTACCAGAAAAATGGATTTTTATGCATTTCCTTTTTTAAAAAATATCAATAAAAGTAGACAAATTCCACCATTTCTATATTTCCCAAAATATTTATTGTTTATATATGAGGTGTATCTACATTTTAAAATGTTGGGATTTTCCCTGTACAGACCACAGTCCAGATTTTCAATCCCAGGCGATCAGTGGACGGTAACGATTCTTGGTAGTTTCTTTTCCTTCTTTGTCTGCATCTTCCCTCCAACATTTTTCTCTGATACTTTTCCTCTCGACTGTATGAGCGAAAGAAAGAGAGCCCTTGAGATTCCTGATATTCGCCTATCGGCAAAGATCTCCATTCCAGGCTGAGATGGTGGATGCTCTCTGCTGGATTCAGATACTGATGACTTTTTTGTTTCCTGTAGACTCGAAAGATCCTCATCGTAGAGAGATAAAATGTATAAAAAATATCTATTGAAAAACGAGAGAAAAGGAATCCATGCACGATATCGTTTTTAGTTAATATATTTTTCTGTAATTTTTATGGACTTTTGATTTGAAAGTACCTAGATAAAAATGATCGTATATTCTACATTTAATAAAATGCATGTATATTTTTTCTTAAAATCAAATGTTGATGTATACGTAATTAATATTCTTTTATTGATAGTATAATTATTGCAATATTAATATTGATGACCAATGTTTATGTTTGCTAAAAAGTTTGGAGGAAAAATAATATCTTTAAATATAAGAAAGCAAAATTAATATATGTTACATCATTCGGAATGAAGGAGCTTTTTAATTTTTTGAAATTCATTTTTATAAAAGAGATATACATTAAAGTTAATTTCAATTGTTAAATATTACGCAAATTATTTTCATATATATTTTTGAAAAGTTCTTTACCTTCTTTCTCATGTACCTCTCCAAGGAGTTATAATTTGGATGAAATCATAGCATTTCTATATTCATGATAAATTTTCAACCATCTTTTATCATCAATGAATGCAATTTAAGAATATGTGTTATATAATCACGTCCTGAAAAATAATTAACCCTCCAGTAGCAGACTACATTCTCTAGTTATTAAACAATTACTTGTTTCATCATTCGAAAATTTCTATGAATTCTTTTTTATTCAAGATTGTTTGTTTACTTATTCGAGAATACCTAAAAAATATAAATACCTAAGAAAAATATTATTTTGTAACATTTTTCTTCATAATGCGTTTTAGATTGCGATAATAAGAATACCAATATCCCTTTAAGATACATTAATTTTATATTAAAATGAAAATAAAGATCGCATTAAAATATGAAGTAATTAACTGGCTTGTTTAGTGCTTAGTATTAAATAATAATTAAATATTTAACAACTGAATTTCTTTAATGATATTTTTAAAAAACTTCATTAAGGGTTTCACTTTCTGGTCATATTTTTAATTAAATTAGGTAAAAATGACTAACACACATTATTGTTGTTAAATTTAACTACCATTATTTATAAATAATTAATAATTAATTTTAACCAATATTATGTAATGAATATTGCTGTTTTTATAAGTATAATATCTGATAAAATATTTTAATAATATTGTATATTGAAAATATGTTTTACAATTTTAACACAATAAAACGTGATTATAGATACTGAAAATTAATTTTTTTAATATATTAATGCTTTTAATTATAATTACCCACCCTCATTCATATCTTCAAGGAATACTGAAAAGTTTAATTATCTTATCATCTAATTTTAACAATTTATTTTCATTGTTAAAATCATTTTAGTTATCAAAAGATTAAAGTGCCATGTTATATGTGATCTGTAATATTTTTTGTCATTTTATGCTAAAATAAAAGTACCTCATTTACTAAAAAAATGAAAATGTAAATCAGATAACATTTTTGTAAGCTTTTATTTTCAAAACTGATAATAGAAAAGCTAATAGTTTTAATTTCTACTTTTTTAATGTTGTATTTTAAGAAAGAAAAGCTGTGAAAAATGTCTTTGTTAATAAAGACATTAAAGAAATTGACTGAAAATTTAACTTAAATCAACTAATAATACACTGCTGGACAATTGCTAAGGACGGATCAAAAATTGCAATGTAGCATAACATTAAGCGAGACAAAAGGACTAGTAGGATCAAATATAGTTGCCTCAATTTTCAGACATTAGAATAAAGAATATTTATTGTTCTGGAAAGTACAAAAGCTGTGAAACATCTGAAAGAAAAAAAATGTTAATTTGATGCTGCATATGGAAAAATGGAACAATGCACCAAAAAGTCAGCAGGCACCTTGAAGAAAGATATCATCAAGGGATATGTCCACCGTGGAATGTGATGCAACATTCCACACGTCGTATCATACTTTGCACAACATTATCCAGAAGCTGTTGAGGCAATTTATCCCATTCCTTTTTGAATGCACGTATGATGGTGTTCTTGTTTGTCGGAGGATAGTTTCGACCAGCAACTTGCCTCCCCAAAGCATCCCACACATTTTCATTAGGGTTTATATCTGGAGAACGTGATGGTCATACGAGGCATTGAATACTCTCGCTTTCTAGACAATACTGAACAGCGAGTGTTCGATGACATGTTGCGTTGTCATCCATAAAAACAAATTTATCACCAATAGCACCACGGAAATAACGAGCATGAGGAAGTAAAACTTCATTAATGAATCGTTGGCCCATCATAGTCCCATTCGCAACCATATGTAAAGGCTTGCGGCCATTGATCATGATGACCGCCCACACCATGACACTGCATGTTGAATATCGGTCTCTTTCCTGGATATTTTCTGGACGATAAGCAGTACCACCTATAGTGTGCGAGATCAGTTGGCGTCTACAATCGTATGACAGACTGAACCTACTCTCATCTGAGAATAGTACGCATGCCCATTCCTGTTCAGTCCAGTTGCGATGCTCATGACATTCATCATTGCCAACGGGCAGTACGGTGCTGTCTGGTCAATGGGACACGCACAACAGGTCTGCGGGCGTATAGTCCTCCTCCCCTCAAACGTCTGTCAACAGTTTTCAGGGAGATCTGCATTCCTGATGAAGCAAGAAACTGATTTGCCCCCTGCTGAGCTGTGGTGTGCCTGTTCCTTTGCTGATAGGACGATATATCTGTCTTCTGCAGACGTTGTACTTCTAACATGACCTTCTCCGTGCCACCTATTACACATTCCAGTAGTTTTAAATGACTTACACTGCCGTGAAAAAAACGCTGTGAGCGATGTCGAACTCCCTGGCTACATCTGTTATTTTTCACCCTTCTTCGATATTTCCAATAATTTGGCCACGCATAAAATCATCTAAGTGATGTCGGGAAGACATGCTAAAAATTTCAGGTTCGTCTATTAAATGTTTCCTGTAAAGATTTGGCTTGAAACAACAACTGTCTACACTCGTCAAAACCTTTAAAACTGTTATGAGCGCTATAACGTGATGAACAGACGTGAAAAAAATTTTAATACACATAATTCTTCTTGCTATATTTCGCACTTATTCTAATTTTTCGCATTTTGCTTCCTTTCATTTTGTGGTTGTTATGGATGATAGTGTTATCCATCCTTAGCAATTGTCCAGGAGTGTAGCTTTAAATAATTTGAAATAAGTTTCAAATGTCGTTCGATACTCTTGTACAAATAAAACGTTAGACCGACTAAAAAATTCAGTAATTAATATAGTTTTTATAATTCGTATAAATTTCATTAATTCATTTAAGTAAAATTCATATAAATTCACGCAAACTTTCAGAAATCTTAAAATAATTTGGATTTGGTGCATAATACTATATAAATTACAATCAATTATTTTGCGTATTAAAATATTCGATAAATTATGAGATATTTTGCGGTTGCGTAAAAACACATTAATTACATAAATATGATTTAAATTACTTCCTAAAACTATGATAAATTGAAAATGCGAGGCTAATTATTACTTTAATTTTTTACTAATAAAAATTAGTAATGCATAATGTGATCCAATAATATAAGTTAGCATCTAATTTGATATTAAATAAATATAACTTAAAAATATTTCCATTCTTGTAATCTACATGAAATATTACAATAAACATTGATATTTTGTGGAACTGATATAAATATAAAATATGTAATACTCTTAAATCTGCTTCAAATTGAAGACAAACTTAGAACAGTAATTAATTATCTAAAGGAAACTAAAAAATGAAAAGCAATTTATTTATACAATGCAAGAACTATTTGGTATATTAAATACATTATCCTCCGATAACTAAAGGAATTTATAAATTTTTATTCAATGGATTATGTTTCTTTCACCGTTTATACATCATTAGACAACTTCATTCGTAAACGTTTTATAGTGATGATGGATATCCTCGAAAATACTGTAACTATAACAATTCCATGAATTTATTTATTTTAAAATAATTCAACTCACAGCAATGGGTTATAATAAAGATCGTGTCTCGACAAGTTCAGACACGATGAAACATAGGTAGGAAGAAGCCTGTTCAGTAGAGCACTTGCAGTAAGTCTGATAGTGTTTAGAACAATCAGAAAAAGTCATAGAATGATGTTACTCTCTGAGAAAGCGTGTACTAATTGCCTGATCCCTACGACTGAAAACAAAGTTCAAAGATCTTCTCGGATGACAACTACAATACCAATAGTGTTAGGGAAGGACCTGCCATCTTTTTCTGATTCTAGATCTGATTTCTCATTTTAGTGATGAAGAAGAGTTCCATGTAAGTAAGCAGAGCAGAAGGCACAATGAAGGATCAAGTGTCCGTTTTGGCTAAGGTATCGGTGATCTTATTACTGTCGATGTTCACAAGCGAGAGGATGTATTTTTAATAGATCAATTGAAAAAGAGAGAGATTTTTGAAATTTTGATTTATATTAACACACTTCCGGAATCATTTTCATTTGTAAATAATTCATCTGCTAAAAATAATTTTTAATATGTTATGAGTACATTATATCGAAAGTACTAATAATTAAAAAAACGTGAATAAGATTATTATATACTTTCAATTGAATTGGAAGTATAAATTAAATTTACCTTAGTTTAAATTTTTTTAAAACACATAAAAACAATCAAGGATTCCTTAAAGTATGTCAAAAATGTAGATTTAAAGATTAACTTCTTGATTAGTATGATTCTAAACAGAGAAACTTTCACAATTTCTCAAACGTATAATAGGTTAAAAACAAATTTAAGAAGTAAAAGTTAATCTCAAGAAATAGTTTAATTTCAAAATATCTTATATTTCTTTACTTATCTTAAAATTTGAATAGTTAAGTGAAATCAAAAAATAACTGTTGTCAAAATTTCGAATGCAAATGGCATAAAATTTACGTGTATTAAGTTTAAATACTTTCATAGATATACCTTACAAAAATAAAACCCAGAGCTTTAAATGTGTAACTGTACATGCTTTTTAAAATGTTATTAATAGATAAAAATAATGGCATATCCATTAAATAATAATAGAATCTTTTTGACGAATGAATAATAATAGCAAATAAATCAGTGATAGTAAAACAATTATTAATTTTGCAAATAATATTGCATTTTGCCTATAACAAAACTAGTTCATTTTTGCTTTAAATTGATGCTTAACCAAGGTGTTTCTTTTAATGAAATTATTCTTTTCTTTTGGAATTTGTAAGGGAAATAATTTACCTTAGATTCATTGCAAACACAATATTTTTAATGAAAAAAATATCATTTCATGTTTGAAATATTGCAAAAAAAAAAAAAAAAAACAGCTTCATACTATCACCTCCGAAATAAACTATTAATAAATTATATTGACCGCAAAAGATTTAGTGTTTTTAAATTTAACAACTTAATTCAAAATATATATATATTATATATATATATCATATATTATATATATATATATTTTATATATATATATATATATATATATATATATATATATATATATATATATATATATATATATATATATATATATATATATATATATATATATATATATATATATATATATATATATATATATATATATATATATATATATATATATATATATATATATATATATATATATATATATATATATATATTATATATATATATATATATATATATATATATATATATATATATATATATATATATATTAATATTTGTTTTTAATAAAAAATATTTCAAATACAAATGAAACTGAATTCAGAAAATCTTCCAGCATTTTTCCAGACTTTATTCAATTTAAAATGTATATTTATCGATTACACTTCTTTACATTTTCTTTCTAGCAAAATTTGAATTTCACGCAAAGTTATATCTTTAATGACTATGATTAATTCAAGTTATATGACTATATAATTAAAAAACACTTTTGTTTTTTTTATAATTTATATATACTTACAATATACTGTATAAAATGAAATTATTGATGAATATTTCGTTATTCTTTTATTAAATTTAGAAGTTATTTTTAATTCATCTATTTTAATTTAATTATTAATTAATCACATTTTAATTTCTTAAAATGATTCAAAACTTTACTCAATGAATATTCGTATTTTACGTCTTAAATGATGGTTCATGAGACAGTAAGGGAGCGAATTACTGGAAACGTACAGGAAAAAACAGCACAAAATATTATTCGAATATTCTCTATCCAAATGACTGCTGCATATAGAAAAGACTCTAATAAAAACACAAACACCAGAAAACAAAAAAAAAACTATTTGATTACTTCTCATTTTTCACTTGGAATGACAGGATATTTTTAATTCCTTTTTAAAAACTCTTAGCCATTCCGATGATTCATTTCAGAATTCTTTTCAGATGTTAATTTACCCAAAACCAAATATATATTCTGAAATTACTAAAATATTTCTGTTAATGATTTCAAGAGTAATTAAAAACCTCGAATTGCGGTTTTGATATAAAATGGTGTAATTGCAAGTTCACACACATTAGTGTAAAACTAGCAATAAATGTAAATATGCCATTCAACTTTTAACATTTAACACAAACATACATGAAATCGCCAATTAAAAAATTTAAACTTATTGGAAGGCACACAAAACTTAACGAATACAATATTTATTAAGAAATAAATATAATTTGAGAAAAATATTGAAGTTATATCCTGACTAAATAAGACTTTTAAACATGAGAATACCTTTTAAAAAGGTATTTTCTGACACTAAATTATTGAATCTTTGCATATTCCATTTGAAAGTGAGCCATATCCAAAATACGTTAATATACAGATTAATATATCTACACGTATGTATAAATATATTTATAATTTCACTAAATTTTAATTCTTGAATAAGAAGCAATGAAAATCCAAGAATATTTGAAACTTTTCACCACAGATAACTCTCTGTGTAGCTAAACTGAACGACTGTGAAAGATTATTTATAATTTATATATATATATATATATATATATATATATATATATATATATATATATATATATATATATATATATATATATATATATATATATATATATATATATATATATATATATATATGCAGATATATATATATATATATATATATATATAAATGAGACATATATATATATATATATATATATATCATATATATATATATATATATATATATATATATATATATATATATATATATATATATATATATATATATATATATATATATATATATATATATATAATTCAAAAATTTGTGACTTAGAAACATTATGATGTTATGGTATAAAAAAATTGTGATTTTTGCAACACACACACATTCCTGTTTATACAAACAGTTTTTATTTAAATTTTAAATAACAATCATTATTTCAGTTAAGCTAATTTATTATAATATATTTACGAGATATTTTGTTTCGTTATTTGTTAATGAAACGAAATTACGCATAGAAAAACTAATTAATTTTCTCTTATAAGAATTGTCTACATTGTGTATTTTTTGAATAAACATGTAAATTATAATTTAATGATGAAATCCTTTCTCTCTTTCCCACATGTATACCATATCATTAAATATTATACATTATATTTCAAGTTGATCTTTCTGAATTATCATAAATTTATTTCACTGTGATTTTTGGCAAGACTTTGACGTACTATTTAAGCTAAATTATTTTCTTCAATAAATATAAATATCATCTAATTGAAATTTACATAATTTTAAATACAATTGAATTAATTATCTATCCTAAAAGTAATAGAAATGTAACAAAATTTTGATGTTTGATTTTTTTTCCTCAGATGAAAACTGTATTTTTTTAAGTTTTCATTTGTAATCATCATTGTAATGTTTTAGAATATTCTTCAGAAATGTCGGGAATTTTGCAAATTACATTATTTTTCTTACTACATATTATTTGACTCTTGTTTCATAATTTTATTAATTTTCCTGCTTTTGTTTTATAATTAAAAAGTTATGATTGTGATAATTGAAAAATGTAACGCAATTGGTATGCTACTTTCTTTTTTTAATGTTTATTTTTATCTCGGTTTTCCATTCTTGCAAATTATTGTTTTTAGCCTTATACAAACTTCACACAGAAAAATGCTTATAATTTATGTTTGGTTATAATATTTTTGAAGAAGCAAAAACCATGTGTAAGCTTATGTTATTTTTCATTTATATTTTCATAACTTTTAAACATTGTTTTTGTTTCTTTTATTCCTTTAATGTTGCCTAATAAAATTAAAAAACGTTTTTTTTAAGGATTCATCTTTCTTTCACGATTTTTATTTTAATGCATAAAGTTATTGTGTTATTTATTATGTGTAATTACGATGAATGAATTATTTATGTAGAAAAATTGCTTCACACACATGAATACAATATAATTTAAATAAAACCCATCTTAACAAAAATTCTTATATTTTAGGCATAAAAATTACTTAATAACTCCTGTAATTATTTTATAACATTCCTCGTAGGTCATTAAATATTCTAAAAAATAATTTTCATTTTATCAAAACAACTTATGAATATAGAGGTAGAAATAAAAAATGTAAATTATATTTTATTACTTCCTATTAACTAATGACTGTAGGGTCCTTGGAACAAAAAATTGGAGGAGTTTGGCCGCCAGTAGAGATGGCTGGAAGAAACTTGTTCAGAAAGTTTTGGGCCATCCTGGGCTGGCGCGCCATGAATGATGATTAAATAAAATTAGTTTAAAACAAAACTTTATATTTAAAAAAATATGTACTCATCCTGATATAAATCTTTTTAAATGTCCAATTCCTTTGAGTGATAGAACACACCAATTGCTTTTAAATAATAAATTTAAATTAGACTAAAAATACACAAATAATCTGAGACAACATTATAAATATGTATGTCAATATTTTTTAATATTTTAAATATTATTTACAAATATTTTTTTTTAATATTTGTAAATAATATTTAAAATATTAAAAGATATTGACAACAAATAAATATTAAAAAATATTGTAAGTCAATATTTTTTAACATTTTAAATATTATAATACAAATAATGTCAGACAATTATTTTATAAGTTTGTAAAAATTTTGAGACGCAGTTAAAACTTTCAGTTCTTAATATTTATCAGAAGTCAACAAGAATCTATATTAATATTTCACAATTTTGTCATAATTCGTAGCAGTTAATTTGAAATTATTATATGTTATTAAAAGACGTAGAAGATCCTATGAAATATAGATTTAATTTTAATTTGTTGCTCTTTTGATTGATCATCAAAGAAGACTTAAAACTGAAAAATGTATTTAAAAATTAAGTTAAGCTGTATATATAAGCAGTTAAATACAAGGTTTTAGTAGGCATTTTCTTAAATTCAGCAGATTTAAATTTTCAGCATCCCTCCAGCAATGTTTCATAAATTTAATATTTTTTATGAATAGTTTTAATATAATGAGTAATTGATTATAAGAAATTAACTACCACTATATTACTTTATATGATTTCATTATTCCTTGAGGAAAATAATAATAGTTAATTTAATGAAAAATAATTTAAGTCAGTTTTTAATAACTATATAGATACACAGAATTTCAAATAAAAATATATAACACTTTCTCTATCCTTCTCTTTTTATCAGCCTTTTTTTTATCATATATCATTATTGTTTTTTCAGTTATCTCGGCAATTTAATCTGAAAGTATTTATCATTAAAGTTCTCTTTGATAAAACTTCATATACATTACAAAAACTTCAAAAATAAATATATTTAAAACTTTCAGATGTATTTACAAATGCTATTTTGATTATGCACTTGAACCTAATTATCATTATTTTCATTTTTTTAAAATAAATCTGAAAGAAATATCCAGGAATAAAATACGGTTCTCTAGCATTTTGCAGTATGACAATCGATACTATTGCTCATCAAACGTAATCAAAAATAAGAAAACTATTAGGTAAGTAAATAAATAAAAGTATTAATTAAATAAAGGTAAACAAGGGAAAATATTGTGAAAAAAATTTGCCTTTCAATGAAACTGTGAAATTAAAATAATTTGAAATTGTTTTAACTTCAAATTATTGATATTGTGTAGATATTATGTAGAAATTCATCACGATTTGAAGTAGAATGGAAATGGTTTAATTATATTTTTATTGACAAGGTGAACCAATAAATATCGTATTGATATTTACACAATTTGGACCGATTTGTGAAAAAATTTAGAAATAATTACAAGGCTAGATATTTGAAAATTTTTACGAACTTTTAAATCCATTTTATACCATAAATTAAAATTTAGATAAATGATATTAAAATAGTAACACAGAAAAACACATAACAAAGAAGGAAATTTTATGATTATTCAAAGTAAATTGCTGAAATGTTCATTTGTGACTGATATTTATCAAGTAATTTGCATAATGTTTTGAGTCATCAAAAAGCAATAATGTCCTATGATCATTTTATAAAATTTTATAAATATCTTTGAAGTTATACATGAAACATCTTTAGAAGATTATAACGACAGCATCCTCCTGTGACTCAAAAATAGCATATAGGTGATATCATAACTCTTTGGTTTTTCATCTTTTTCTATTCATTCCTGAATCAAAATTAAATTTTTTTTCTAAGACAATCTCAAAATCTGTACAGTGGGAGCAACAGGTAAGACACCTCATATTCTATATAATTTCTATGTGAAGTGTAAGGTCTTTTTTTTATACTGAATTGTAAGTCAAGCACCACTTTTTCTGTATACTATCATACAGGACTCCAACTCAAATATCTTTCTTCTTCATAAATTGCTATCAGGAGATCTGTGTTCTTTTTATAGCATACTTCGAAAAATTATATAACTTTAACTTTTTAAAGGTTGAATGGTTTCATTTCAAGATATAAATTAATCGCTAAAAATGAAACTTCCTATTGAGTGTAAATAACCTCAGAGGATGTAAAACTGTTTCTAAAGCAGTATGTACTAATCTCATTAAAATGTTTTGTGCATATTGTTTCTTTTGAAGAATTTTCCTCCACTTGAATATAGAAGAACAATAGAAAAATTATGTTCTAACATGTGTATGTAATTTCGCATTTTGCTGAGGATTCTCACATTATTTTTTTCCTGAAATTTATGTAACATGCCACTTTGAAATAAGCTCCTTGTAATGTCTTGAAAAATTAGTCTATGACATTTGTTATTTTACAAGAAAATATATATTTAATTTGATTGTAGAAAGTAAAATTATTTTATTTTTCTTTATCATTTGCAAATTTCTTATAATAGTCGTTTTAAGATATGAAATAACTATAGAAATTAAATACAAAGGCAAGTTTTTAACTTCCTGCATATAATATTTAATCAATAATATAAATACTTTTATGAAATAAATTAAAATTTAAAGCAACTTATATTAGTCAAGAAATAAAGAACCCGAAAAGAAAAATTGTTACTAAATTAGAAAGTTAAAAAACTCAACATAATATACATTTGCTTAGAATTTTATAATAGACACCAAATGAAGTTATTGATTGTAGTGATCAAGCTTAAAAAGATGTCTGCTTCTGAATAAATTGAAGGACATTTTTCAAAGATAACATCTATCAGTGGAAGTTCAGTAGAGACCAAAATCTCTAAGCAAGTGGGACATGGACTGTAGAGAACTTGGCTAACATAGATTTAAACTCACCAATTTATCGTGGTTAAAATGACAAGACGGTTAACAAATTCACTTAGTTGCTTTTTGTTGGCTGAAATAGGCTGAAAAACATCTTTTCTAACAAGTAAAATTAATCTTAATACAAAAACTAAAAGTAATAAAAAGCACTCCTTATGTTAAACCAATTATTGATTAAAAAAGAGAAATACTTATTTTGGAAACAATTATATTTGCGAAATATAATTAAAATCATCGTTTCTTTCGACTTAACAATTTAATATGCTACTCAAACTATACCTTTTATAATGTACCTTTCCCATAGCTGTTAAATCAATTAATAATTTTCTTGTGAATATTTAATATTTATGAATCACGGTGGCTCAGGGGTAGATCTTCTTCTTCCCGAGGAATAGATCTGAGCTTCGGTCTTTGAGATGATTAAATTCGCGACTCAGCCTTTCTCTATATCTTATCTCTTCAGTGGATCAAGAAACTGCGTATACAGCATGCTTCAAAAGTATAGGCTAGGAGTATGATGTAAGGCTGATCACCTAAAGGAGATACATTGTACACAGTATAGGTCCATATCTAAGGATCACTTGTATGAGCAATGTAGACCTTGTCCCACATGAGCTGTCATGCTTATGTAGCACTAATAAATGTAGCACTTTTTAGATAATCAGTTGGTACCGAATTCTATATTTTTTTAAAGCCAAATTATTTTTAATATACTTTAAACAGCGGGTTATATTTAAAGTTCCATAGTTTAAATATATCATAGAAAAATATAACTTAAAATAACATATTAATAAATAAAGATTTTCGTTTAAAAAAGTTATAAAATAATTCAGTTAATGTTAAAGCCTCAATTTTTAATAATATATAGATACTGAAAAAAAATGTTGAAGAATGATTCTATGTTAAATTAATGGTATAATGTTTACTGCAAAATAACTTCAATATTTTATTATACCTATTTAAAATATTTGCTTCCATTATCTACCAAGCTTTCAAAACTTGTCCAATTACATTTTTCTTTTTTCTAAATATTCTACTCGGTATGATGATCTTTAAGACCAAAGTTTTAAGAAGCTTGAACAAGAAAAATCATTGGACTATAGATTCATGGTGCAATAATTGATACAATAATAGTGATCTTTTTTTACCGATAAAAATTAATGAATTTTATGGTATTTTGAGAAACTGTTAATGGGTTCAATTCCCACCTAGGATGTTAATGAATAACTTTATTAAAAAACAACTTAAAATGTAATTTTCAGTCAAATTAATCCTTATATAAAAATGTTTACCATTGAGCATGAAACAATAAACGAATTCAATTTTTACGGACTACCAGATTCTTATTAATAACTTTTGTTCATTAAAGTTTATAGATATTTAATTATGGTAATTTTGTTATTGAAACAATTTATTTACATTTACTATATATTTTCCCATAATATATATATATATATATATATATATATATATATATATATATATATATATATATATATATATATATATATATATATATATATATATATATATATATATATATAATACACATGATTAGATATAATAGTGCAATGTAGTTACAGAAGAGCATCTATAATCTTTGTCTAAGATAAGAGTGTAATATTCTTTAACAACTATCGAAATCATCTTTTACAGTATTCCTTAACAATTCTTCAATATTTTAATGCATGTTCTGAGATAATTCATCCGCTTCTTCAACACATCTTAATAAACGTCAATTTGAATTTCTCTCTATCTCCAGAATTATTATGGACGGCTAAGTCTGTCACGGTAAACTTCCACTTTTCTAATAACATCCGATTCCGCCAACGTAGGGATAAGGTTCTCTGATCCATCGCAGAGATAGTCTGCTAACTCTCCTGTTACCATGACAAAATGAGAATGGTTTTCTGGAGGCGGGACTGGGCTTACACACAGAGCGTAGACTTAAAATGAATTTTCTCGACGACAATTATCACACAGTAGAGCGTGGAACGATTTCTGTCACTGAATTACAAGGATAGATGTTTGGTGTCTGCCAAGTTCGTTAAAGCTGAGTGCCAGGTTCGTTTTATGAAAGCGAATGATGAAACTATTTGATCAACAGTCCGAATAAAAGTGATAGAATTTTATAGCAAAGAAAATCAGAGTCTTGTGTAAATTTTGAATTTTAATTACAATTTACCACTAAAATGAAATCAGTGATTTATTTAATAAATCTCCCTTTGAATTATTTATGGGAAAATAGCCAGATATATTTAAAATAATGCAACATAAGTAATGGATTTATTTAAATAATAATTTATTTTAGAATTTGTTAGAAATATTTTTAAGATACTATTAATAATTTAAATGTTTAATTGCAACGTATTAGCAAAAGCTGAACAGAATATTTAATATCAGAATTTTTATTATTTTCTGAAAACTGAAACTGATTTTTGATATTTTAAATTAACGAAATATGATATGATTGATGTTTCATTTTTATAAAACGTAGTTAAAGTTTAAATAATATAATTGGAAAGATTAATAACCACATTAAAATTTTCATTAAATCAAGAAAAAATTACAATATCCGACACTTAAATATGATAAAAAATACATGTAAATTAAAAAAAAAATTGCTGGCGAATTTTAAAGAATATGCCATGTTCGTATATGTTATGTTTGTATATGCTATATACATTCACTTTGTACATGTTATGTTTCATCTCTGGTTCTCTCATTGAAATACCACGTACAAAAACTCTTACATTTTGATACCCTGCTATTATATCGCAGAAATCAATTTAACAAATTTACTAGACACTTGATCTTTTTGTCTACTGCCAACAACATTGTCTGATAGGTTGAATACCTTCATTATTTATGCATACATACCTGTACCAGTTATTTTGAAATTTAATTTGCTACATCCAAACAAATTTGGACTTTTATCGAGGTAATATCTCTCTGATCTAATAAAAGAAAATCAAATAACTCATTAACATTAGAGATGATATCAAAATCATGATGTGACTTTGAATAAATCTATGACAATTTTAATGATTTAATACTTATTACTGTCAAGATTTCAGACATTTTAACAGGGCGTTTGAAAATGTTTTATAAATTAAAATAAATTTGAGTGTGATTGTATGCTTATATTTATAATTAAACGCTAAAAAATCATATATCGTTAATTAGCTTTTGTATGTTAAAATAGACTGACGAACAAATATATTTAACCAGAAATACAATTCCTGTTTGCTTCCAAACATTTTTAAAATTAATTTTTACGATTCAGTTTTGAAATCAAATCAAGATTTAATAAAAACAAGTTTAAACTAATTTTCTATATTAAAAATTTATATTTGTTTTATGCGCATTAAGTATTTGCTTATTAGCGATACTGTAGAGGTAAGAAGATTTGGTATTATTTTTAATTAATTATAATAACCGTAATATATTTAAAGTATAAATTATTCACGTCGTAAGAAATTATAACAGGATGATTATAATTTATTCACTATTTTAATAAAGTTAATTACAATAAAATGTAATTTATGTTCGTGAGAATTTTAATTTTTGATTTTTATTATTACTTAATAATTCCCTTTTCATCAATGTTCATATGTTAACATAGATTTACAGTTCAATCAATATAATATATTTAAAACATGAGACATATGACATATATGTAAACATAATATTTTTATCCTAAATTTTAAACTTTAACTCATTTTATTATTTTTTCAATGTATTTAATTACTATTTAGAAAAATTCCTGCAATATTTAAGTTTATAATATTTTTAATTATATTTAATAATCTACTGCAATTAAATGGAATTTGATACAAAAACTATTATAAATTACTTAAGAACTACTGTCAATTTGTACCATATCCTCACTTTCTATAACAGTAATTAAAAGAATTTAATAAATCTTTACTAAACTCAAATATTAAGTATAACATTCACCGTATTAAAATATTTAAATTAATTTTTATCTTTTAAATGAGAATCATGAACGAGTTTGTTATAACTTCTATTTTAATATCAGTAATGAACTTCTGAACAAAGTATCACACATAACAATACATTTTACAAATCGATTACTTTATTATCTGCTTCTTATTCATATGTACCTTAAACAGATGAATTTAATAAATTTAAGTATTAAGTAAAACATTAAGTATAACTTATATTAAAATATTTAAATTAATTTTTTATCTTCAAAATTTCGCAGGGTTTGTTATAACTTCTATTTTAATATCAGTAATGGATTCTAAGTATCAGCATAACAATACAAAATATTTAATCTGCTTCTTAATTCATATACCTTAAGATTGTTTCGTAAATATGGAAATGATTCAAATTGAATATATATTTAATTTTTATGCTTAATATTAGACATATAGCTAGACAATATTGAATTTCATTAATTAGTAAATAATAAAAACAATATTTTTTATTTCATTATTATTACTTTAACTTTAACTAATTTCATCATAATACAATAAAATATTTCATATTAAATTAAAAATGTAACTTAAAATTTTTGAAAGGAAAAAATACTTTCATCTCAGTACAAAAATCTAAATAATATATAAAATAATCGTTCATGCAACCCAACAAGATATATTTTTGCTTTTTTATAATTTTAATTGAATTACATTTTAAAAATATTTCTAAAGCATTTAAAATATTTGAAACACTTATATACTAATGAAATATCAGTGCCTAATATAAATTTTATTAAAGTCTGCAAAGTTACTTTGCATATCTCAGCTTTTACTAATACTTAATTTAATTTGAATTGTATTATAAGTTTAATTTTTAAAATTCAAGAATTGTAAAAAAATTTACAATCACTTAAATTAAAAATATTTGGATTCAATTTAAGTTAAACTTTCTGTTATAAATCTAGCATTACCAAATGTTTCCATTTGTTGATAAGTTAATTTAAAATACCTTTTTCTTGTTAAAACTATAGGAAAATTAAAATTTTTATGATAACATTTTATTGAACAAATAATGCATTAATTATTGGAAAATACAGTAAAATTTAAAACTTAATTACAATTTACGTAAAAAACTCTGGATTACTTTATTACCTGTAAAAATATCATTATTTAATTAATAAACTCAAATTTAAATACATATTAAGATTTTTAAGGAGTCATTTGGAAATAATAGTAAATCTATTAAAGATGCATTTATATACAAATTAATAATAAGATCAATAATTATATATATATATATATATATGTGTGTGTGTGTGTGTGTGTATTACTCCTACAATAAATTGTGATATTAATTAAACACCATTCAATTAAAAGTGATTTTAAATATCTTGTCTGACATTGAAATTAGTATTAATGTATATCATATAGGTATGTGATTAAACGGCAAAGATAATAGAGCTATCTATCCTGTGTGAAAAACTTTTAATTAGGAAATGTAATTTAACATAAGCAAAATATGCTGATATTACATACTTCCTAATAGGTTTTCGGTTATTTTCTTCATTTCTCTTTTACCTGTACTAGATCATAATTAAGAAAGCGCTTTCCTATTGATAACATAATTTACATTTATTTCTTTAACATTAATATAATTTTGTACTTTTGAACAATTTTAGTTCATTTAACTTGCCTGATAAAATATCAAACAATAAGTAATATTTGATTGGAATTTATTTCAACAATTTTTAAGCATAATGAAAAATCTAAATTAGTCTTTAAAAGCAAGTCATAACTTTTTTTTCTCAATAATAAAACCATAAAAATTGCACTGCTTCTCTCAATTAAACGAAATGTGTTTTAATCCATACTTTACTTCATTATTGTGTTTTAATAATCGTTAAATCATTAAACAGAAATCTTCACCTATTTAGCAGAATTTTCAAAAAATAAAAAATATTTTTTTGTTTATAAATTAAGATAATATTTTCCGACCCAATCTTTTTGTTAATCAAAACCACATCTGTTTTATTTATTAATGTTTATTTTACCAATTCTGATCAATATAATTCCATGGCTTTAATCAGTATGTTTCATGATCCCTTCTCCTGCAAATGCCAGCTGCAAAATCATACTATGAATTAAAACTTATAAGTAATTTAATTTAGTATATATACGTAAATTGAAATATTATGTTAAAATATCTCAAAAAGTTGTATTTCAATCTAAAAGTGATTATGCAAAAATTACTGCCACAGAAATGCATATTGTTATGAATAAAATACAGTGTATTGAAATAACTGTCACTGCACCACTGTCCCTTGGACAGCTTAGGCGCTAGACACCATGTTCAGTCTGGTATTCGAACGATGACCTGGGAAACAATTATTACAGACGGGTTATCAGATACCTCGTTTTCGGGAGGCAGCAGGCCGAAAACGCGTACATCATATCTAAATTTAATCGCTCTCTACTCGCCGATTCCTGCAAAGGGTTTGTAGGCCAAAGCAAATTAGTCTGCGCAGGAAATTACGGGGCTGAGTTGTTCCTCGTTCTGAGTTTGCGGCTTAGATAAGTTGTCCTCCCCAGCATTCGCCACATCTCAACTCCCCGAAGGCTTTTAATCCACTGTTAATCGAGTGAGGTCCTTGAGTGACAACAGTTTGTCTGACCAACTGTCAACGCGCTCCCAGTTCAGGTGGATTGTAGGTGAGTTTTATAAACGCTCGACGGGATAATACATATTAGGGAAACGTTATTGCTATGCAAATGTTGCAGGATCAATTTACCCACGCTGCTGATTTGGATGCTGAATAAATTGTAGGGAACTTAAGCCTCAATTGTGACCGAAATTTGGTCTTACATCTAAGTGAAAGTGTTTTAACTTAATTCTAGCAGTTTATTTAATTCATGTGTTCACTATCTGCTCATCTACCATTCAGAAATGTACGTGAAGTAAAATGTAATATAAATATCTTTCATTTGGAAATGTTTACTTTCTGATGAATTTCTAATGGAAATTTTAATTTGTATTAATTAATGGTAGAACGTATCACTTAAATGTATCCAAAATTTCAGAAAATTGGAAAATAATAATAGTACAATTGTGGAAACAATAATTTAATTTCCAGATATGATATTTTATAAAATACATTGTGTTGTTCAATTGTTGCTACATTGATGCATTATTTGTTGAAATTAAAATATTCAAGTATTTAATTATAAAAGAATTTATTATAGATATATTAGTTTCACAGCACAGATAATTGTCATCAAAAATATATTAAGTTTCAAATTACAATATTTCTGTTTTATTATTGAATAAATGTTAAACGTGTTCTGCACAATTCAATTCTTTTCACAGACAGTTTAATTTGTGAGAAAAGATGAATATATGAGTTGTAATTTATTTTTACTATTTTGGGGAAATTTCAAGTATTAATTATACACTATAATTGATTAATTTACCTTAAAAATGATTTCATTTTGCTCCTGAATGAAAATGCAATTTTTGTAAAGAAATAAGTAGGGACAAATATGTTTCTCAATTTAATTTCATATTAATTCACTTATTGAGAAAAGAAAATGCGTGCAGTTTTATCAAAATGTAACAAATCATAATTTAGTGAAAACATAAAATTTAATATATAGACATAAAAAGAATAATATTGCGCGGAAGAGAGATATGTTAAAATCGGAAATGAACTTTATACATCTAATCTTATAATTAAATTAAAAATTATAAAGCGAAAATGCTGTATTAGAATATTTCCGAAAATTATTTTTGAAGAAGTTATTTCCAATTAATCTAATTGCATATTGAAACATACACAACAAGAATAAGAAAAATTCAATAACATTTATAGCTTTCGTATAAGCTAAAATAATAACATAACATGTATTTCTAATTATATCATTTTATGTAAATATAATCCTAGTATTAATAGTGATTTTAAAGGATTTTAACTTGAGTAATTTTAAAGGAATATAAAATTGCTTTAAACATTTTTTGAAAATATTAATAAGCTTAAACATTTATGAATCACAACTGTTTTTTTAAGTTTTCTTATATTATTGTTGAATTTATTTGTTCAGGGATACCTGCAAGGAAAAGCATAGTAAAAAAATAGTTCAAGATTTAAAATTAAATTATTTATAATTAAATTCTGCTGTTCAAAATATATACATACATATATATATATATATATATATATATATATATATATATATATATATATATATATATATATATATATATATATATATATATATATATATATATATATATATATATATATATATATATATATATATATATATACACATTTTGCGTATTTTTGAAATAAAGGGAAAAAAACATCCTTTATTCCATTTTTTTATTTAATTTATAAATAACCCCTAAACTAAATTCATCAATTCATCATTTATTTTATTTTTGCTGACTCATGATCATAAAGTACTATTTGTTCTGTAAACTTGCTTAATCATACTTTTCACACTTTGGTTATTGACTAAATTCTGTCATTATGTTCTTGTTAAAATCATTAGCATTATTGATTTGCTGTAAAATTATATATTTTTTCGTTACTTAACACAACTGTGCATAACTTTCCTTAGTCTAATAATAATATAACTCCCAAAATTTCTAAACCCCACACCTTTTCTTTTTTTTTCAAAGTTTTAGTGATGAATCTTTTTAAAAATATTACCCTATTTTTGAAAGCTTCTAACTTGCTGATGATTCTATAACTGTTAATAAAAAAGGGTTTTTGATGGGAAAAATCATTTAAAGAGATTTTATTGTAGTATCTTTCTGCCGTCTTTCGCAATTGTTTTAAATATAAATGAGTTTCAAAATAAATGTAGAAATTCTATATTATTTAGTGTTTTTTACCCATTTACTCAAATTACTTGCTTAGAAAAGGATTTAAAAAAAACTTATTATAATATCCTTTTCATCCTATTTTTTTAAGCATATAAAACTATTTATATTGCTAACGCAAATAAATTTATAATTTTTACAGATTTTTTTCTTTTGCACTATAGTAAAACTTTGAATTATAAATTACTTATATTTCATAACTATTTAAAAAGTTTTGTTTTTTTTTATAAAATGAATACATATATTCAAGGTACATATAAATTTAGGTAAATTTTGTAAAAATAACTTAAATTATTTTTTTTTGTTCAAATATATGAAATTTTAAATTTGCTGTTATCCGAGGATCACTCTGAAATTTTTGAGATACAACTAGATTTTTAAAGTTATGCTTACAAAATTTTAGGTGTGTTCAAAGTTGTCTCCTCCAGCATCAATGCACTTTTGTAGATGAATTTTCCACAGATTAAATACCTCAAGGCACTCATTTCTTGGAACAGATGAAAAAATGCATTTATAGTCACATCAATCTCTTCTTCTGAATGAAAAAGACGTTCAAATAAGTTCTTTTTTTAGATTAAAGAATAAACAAAATTTGCACATAGCTAGATCAGATGTGCGATCACTTTAATTCCTTTTTGTTTAAGAAACTCAACTGTTGATCCGCCTGTATGTGAAGATGCATTGTCATTGTGAAGCATTAGTCCCCTAACATTCAGTTCTTGTAGAATTTCTGCAAGACATTCAAACGTCAAAAGGCAGTTTGCTGTTACTGTCTTCTGTCCTTCCAACTTGATGGCTTTGACCAATCCTGTACTTCTTGAAGAAAAAGGCATACATCACTTTTTTCAACGCGTGTTGTTTTTTCACCATTGTCGGCGTGGGATCATCTTCAAAGACCCATACTTGCTTTCTTGACGTATTGGAACGTCAAAGAACGGTATGTACGTTTCATCATCTGTTACAATTTTAGAAATGATGCTGTGGACACCATCATTTAGTAATTTAAGAGTTTCTTTACTGATTCTGACACGCTCCTCTTTTTGGTGCTCAGTTAGATTTTGTGGAACCCAACGGCAAACTACTTATTTGATATGTAATTCTTCATGAATGATTTTGTGTATGGTTGTGGATCCAATGTTAAGTTCCTTCTGTATCATTTGATAGGTTCACCGATTATCATCCATTAACATTTTTCGTATGGCAGACACATTATCCAGGATTACTGCCGACGGCGGCCTTCCTGTGTGTTATTCATCCTGAAGAAAATTGCAACCTCTTCTAAATTCTCTAAACCATCCTAATACAGTAGCACTAGCTGAGGATTCAGCACCAAATGCTAATTGCAACCATTGAACGCATTCTTCTTGATTAAATCCTGCTTTAAATTCGTAGAAAATCATAGTGCGAAAATATTCTCGCGTCAAATCCATTTTCTCTTCTGATAAAAAAAAATTATTTTACGCTAAACAAGTTGAAGTAAGTCAATATAAAATCGTGTTCTGTGTTAAAATACTTTGCATTTTAAAATTAAACCATTATTTTTATTTTCTGAATTCTCGTCTGCGCGTATCTCAAACATTTCAGAGTAACCTTCGTATATATGTTTAAAAAATAATTAATTATCTAAACGTTTCTTAAGCATTATAAAAATGCATACATAATTTAAGATGAATTAGTTTTATATCCGTAATCTGCATGCAAAATAAATAAATATAAAAAACTATCACAGAAGCGTTATAACCTGTTAATTTGAGTATAATTTTTCTTATAAATAATATAAACTTTGTACATTGTACCCTAATGTTCAAATGGTCCTAAAATAATGCGAGATATACATTCTAATTGTATCTTTATTCTAAACGTATATTCAGGTCAGACCTTTCTTTATAAGATAATTGTAACTTAATGGAACTACAATGATATCCCCTTTGTACTTAAATCTCCACTTGAATCTCGTCTTAATTATTAAAACAATGTATATGATAAATAGATGCTTATGCGGTTTATTCTGAAGGAAGCGCTGAAAGTACTTTTCTCTTAATTACCATACTCAGCTGCATAACTAAAAGTCAATATTTATCACTTGTTCAAACAGTGCAAAATGGCGAGAAAGCTGAATAGATAGTTCCGAATTCCCTCTTTTAAGGAAATTAATTTAAGTACTTTATCGAAATGTTAATGATTTGTATTCCAAATGTGCGCAGCCACAATTAGATTAAAGGATTTTTCCCAAAGAAAGCTCGCTTATCTTTGGCTGCTCACGTTTCTAATGCATTTGTTTATCATTTTAAATGAAGATCTCATTGCTTAACAAATTTATAATTTTCCAAATGACATGCGCATGCGTGCTAGACTAATTTAACATAAACACATTTGTATTGATTGAAATAATACAAATGTGTTCTTGTTTCTTGGAAATGAAATATTTTACTATTTATTTTTCTGAAAAATACAAAGGAGAGTCATAAAGAAAAAGATAACTGACAAAAATATCAAAAAGATTTATTATTTTGGCTTTTGAAATCTCGATTATAATTTAAGCAGATAACTTTCAATTTGATAATTTTATATTTTTGAACTTATATATTAGTTTTAGTTTACTAAATAATACACAATGTAGATGATAAAAATATATTCAATAAAAACATTTCTTTAACCCCTGAATCTTAATAAATTAAAATATAATAAGAGAAACTTTGATTCTTTCATTTGTATATTAAATACACTAAACATTTATTCAAATTTAAGAATAAATTTTAAAAAAGTGAGATAAGTATGAAATTTATTGATTTAGATAATAATCACTTTTTAATATTTTCTTAATTATTATTTATTATACTTCCAAGCTTATTTGAATTGAGCAATATATCACTTATTACTGATTATGTATAATAATTATTTTAAACATTACATATTATAATCGAAAATATTACTACTTTTGTATAATGTATGCAATATTTTACTTGATTTAAAATTTCTAATTCGTAGGTTAATTAAAATAAGGACCAACATAATAATATAAAAATAAATATTTATCATTTTTAGTTTTTGAACAATTGTTATTTTTTAATAATTTTTGAATTTTATAATGTGTGCAATTGATAACGTAATATATGTTCAATAAACTGCGAGAATAATATTTGAAAAGGAAAGAGATATTTCTATTAATTTTTTTAATATCAATTCGTTCTAGTAGATCGATGAGTTTAAATTTGATAATATGGGTGTGCTTATTCATTATTTAATCATAAATGGTATATAAGATGAGTAAAAACGATAAAAAAAATCAAAACAGTTAATTTCTGTTAGGCATAAAATAACTAATTCAATATAAATTTATTTTTTGCCACAATGAATAAATTAAAAAGGAATTGTAATGAATGTTAAATTATTATATATTAATATTTCTTGATATATGAATGTATGCATGATACACATTCGCGATTTACTTAAATTAATGAAAAAACTTCTTTGTATCTAGTAACTTCCACATTTGATAGTATAGAAAAAAAATTTAAATACATAGCTACCAGTTTTTGTATTATATTCGTAGTTATATATTTAAGTGCATCATTTTGCATTACTAATAGCATAGATTTATTTGGGGAGAGGCTAATCTGAAGTGAATCGTTAATAAAATTGATTCAGCACAGTTTATGTCAATATAAGAACCGCATTGAAATTCATAACAGCATACAAATATTTTGGGAAAAATGAAAACTTCCGTGTTAAGAAAACTAAATTCATTCTTATAGACAGATGAATATTAAAGATTAAAGTTTAAAAAGTACTTGGTGAGTTTAAAGAAGGTTTGTAGAAACACACATATAATTATAACGAAAGTGCATACATAAAATATTCGGAGTACATTTGTAATTGGAAAACTACATTACAAACTTGTGACAGTCCTAAATCAGAAACAGTAAATACAATGGTGAAACTATTATGAAACATGAACTGTGGACCAATGGAAACATGTCTTATTTTCCAATGAATTCTATTTCCTCATACCCTCTACCCCGACATGGGTTTACGTGTAGTGAACTCTGACAGAGGCCGACAGCTCAGATTGCTTTCTTTCTAGGCAAAAGCTTTCAGGAATGATTAGACATCGTATCTCGTGATTTAGAAAAATTGCCCTAGCCATTTTACAGGAATATATAACTGTAACTGACTACACCACTGCTTTAACTTGCTGGTTGGGTTTTATGGCGCAAGATTTAAAAATGGTCATGCTGCGTCATTAGTAAGAATTTTTGTAAAAAAAGAAGATATGTATTTATTTAAATTTTTTTTGAAAAAATGAGCAACATTAAAAACGTAAAAGACGAAGATCGGTGTATATATAATTTTAAAATCTAATTATAAAATATAAAAAGGAAAATAATCAAAAACATATTTATATAAATTTAAAATTTTTAGAATTAAATAACATGTAGGAAACATTTCCCTCAAAAAAGCGAATATGTTTCTATGGGATGAATCGCCCAATAAATCTACCAAAGTTGAAATAACAGTTTTAAAAAAATGCAATTGTAAATTGTTAAAATGATAACATGAAATTAAAATATGATATGCTGCATCTGGTTCATCGCATGTATTACACAATGGATTAAATACACTTAAAAACAAATATTTGTGTATGAAATGTGTGTGTCCGATACGAAGACGAGTCAAGCAGATATTTAATAACGGTAAAACTGATGATTTAATGACGTATTGGGAAAATGGAAAATCCTTTGACTGATCATTTGCAAAGGCAGATATTGCTTCAATCTAGAGAACATATTAAAAAAGATAATACTGATTCTCACACACTTTAATTGAATATTTCAGTCATGGTTTCGGAAACATGAATTGCATCTCTTCCTTGATCTACCAAAAATGACCTGACTTAAATACCTTAGAGTCCCTATGGTCTGCTTTAGAAGAAAAAGTAAGATCTCGTTATCTTTCTCCTGTTTCTCTACTGGAATCATAGCAGTTTTCAAGAATGAAGAATGATACAACAGCTCTTTATGCCAATTTAAGTTTTATCAATGTCCATTTGAAAAATCATTTATGTAATTTTAATTGTTGCATGCTCCTACGCCATATTATGTAAAAAACCTTTCTTATTTATATAAGATTTCCATTATTATTGACTATTTGTTTGTATTTGTGTATATAAGATTATTCAGAACTCAGGTTAAAAATTTATATCCAGATCAGAAACATGATAATTTGTAAGAATTACACAGTAAAATGAATCACAAATGTAATCAAGATGCATTCTATGGACACAAACACAGAAAGTGGAAGGACCAAAACAGGACATAAATAATAATAATTATTATTTTTCCAAATATTTGTTTACATTTCATTTTACTTTACAAGAAATATTTGAATTTGTTATTGAATTGTTATATTTTAAGATATAGTTTGTTAATATAATACATACATCCTAATATTATTGAACAAACAGCATTGCGCTTGTGATTTTATTCTGCAAAGATTCATGAAATTCAAACACATTGATTTCTTTTCATAAAGTAAATAATAACAACAATTCAACAAGTTAGTTTGGGCAAAAACATTGACTAAAATGTCATAAGAAAAGATGAACTTGTTATTAAATTTAGTCTTAGCCATTGAGAATTTAAAAAAAAATTAGATTCATAAAGAAAAATGAATATTTTTTACATTTTTTTAAAAAAATTATAAAAAAATCTGTCATTTTTAATTTCTTAAAATTAAAATGCTTAAAACTGTGTTCATCTTTTAAAGTGTGCATTATTTTTACATTCACTTGTAGTTTGTTGGAAATAATGCTTATATTTAAAATCTGAATGTACAAATTCTTGATAAATGTTGTAGATCTTAACAAAATATACACCGTTCGAATGGTTTTGGAAATTGGTTGTTTTCTTAAGAGAACATTTTATTTGAATTTTAGAATGTAAGAATTAAGTGTATATCTAACAAAATAAAATAATAAAAACTACAATCCTGCCTGTTGAAACATAAAACTTACTAAGATAAGTATTCCGTAGAATTGGTTAACTAATGGGATGCATTTTGATATCATTAAAGTAGGAAATTTTTGATCTAATGAAAACATTTCGTGAAAAAGTTATTGAAAATCTTTCTTTAAAATTATTTAAAAAAGAAGAGTAAGCAATTTTATAAAAAAAAATTGTTCAGTATTCAGTATTAAAACTTTGAAAGATGAAAGAAAAGTAAGTATAACCATAAGATAATAAAATTATTTTGTATGTAAGAGAGAGACCAAAATTAGTAAAAGTATTTGTTCCGAAATTTATCTTTGGAAACAAGCCAAACATCATTTGGAAACTAATGCTATCGTATGGAAGTGGTAACTGAGTCATTTGTGAATGCACGTCCATCACATCGTAAAATTAATTTGGTAAAAAGCACCATCTTTATAAGTACCATGAGATAAATTTAAATATTTACTCTTTTCCATTTTTTTTCTATCATTCTTTTAAAAAGAAGCAGATATTAATTTTATGTAATGATGTCAAATGTTCAAGCATTAGTTTTGATTATAAATAATAAGTGCTTATTTTGCAGAATATAGCAGTTGAATAACATGGACAAATTATTTTGTTTCGGTAAACGTTATCAATTAAAGACTCGAAGTGAGTAAAATCTTCAAAGCTTTAGTCACAAATTATATCTAAAAATATGTTTAGATCAAATGATGGCAGAATTATTTCTAAAATTGAACTAAATTATAAAGATATAGAAGGAGAAATATATATATGTTTTACAATCAAGTGTTATTATTTAGATATAAACTACATAAAGTCAAGCAAAACAATAAATCAAAACTTCATGTAAATATTGCTAGAAATTACTTTGAAAATACTAATTGTACTTCAATTGTATCTATTAAGGAAAAATTAATTCGATGCACTTAACAGAAATTTCTTTTTGAAGAATCTGTTAAAGTTTGAAAGTTTTTCTGTAATTAATATTATATAAATTATTATTAGGAAGGTTAAGCATTCAATCATTATTTATATTAGTCATGTGCCTGAGTGATTGATTATAACTTTTAGAAAGCAATTTCAACAATTCAGAAAGAATCTTTTCAGCAACAACAAATCAGAAAAGATTTAAAGTGGATTAAAATTTTATACAGATATCTATTCTCGAGATGAAAATGGGTACCTAGATGCAATGAATTGAAACTACCTTTTTTACAAAAACAGTTCGAAATAATGAAATTAAAAGTCTTGTTAATAGGAATTTTTCTGCCATTTGCTCAAACTACTTCAAAAAATCTATTTATGGTTGAATCATACAAGCCTTGAGTTTCTGTTTGACAAAAATTGTCCCAAACACAATTTTAAGTTTCTGGATGTTCGATCGAATATTCATATTGTTTCTTCCTATATAAACACGCCAAATAATTGCAGGTCATATATTTTCAGCAATATTAAGATCTGGAGTTTTACCAGGCTATGGCAAAATCCCAACATTATTTGTTTCAAACCAGTTTTTGATGACATTGGCCGTGTGAATGGATGCTCAATCTTACTAAACTATGCAACTTTCTCCGTCTTGCTCAGCACCATAGTGAAGAAGCTTTGAATTTAAAATTTAAATGTAATATGCATGTTTCTGACTCCCATACAGAAACACTAGATTGGTCATTCCACAGTATCCAAGTGATATCAAAATCATTAAACTGCTTCCTCCCAACTGTCTGGTAAAATAAGTTTTTTTTCTTATGTACCCACACAGGGCTAATATTACTGATAACCTTCTGGAACACCTGAATTGAATTTTGTTTATCAGAAAATATACCTGATGTCCATTTGAAGCTCCAAGACATGTGTTCTTTGGCCTACTGCAGACGATGCACAATGTGCATTTCTTTCCATTTAGGATGGCGCTTTCTTTTCTTGAACATAAAGACTTCCTATTTTTTACGTATTTGTAAAGTTTTCCTCTAGTTAAATAAGTAATTCCAGCTTGATCTTGTTTTTTTTCATTGCTTCTACACGTATTTTTTAAAATTCTTACGGCTTTTTCTTATATCACCTGGTGTCAATTTTCTGGGTCTGCCAATTTTTGCTTTCATCTGACATCTTGAATTTTTCAAAAACTAGAAAAGGATGACCAATGTGAATGTGCCTTTAAATGTCTCTTACACTTTTACCAGCTTATTTATACTTCACAATTTGGTCTTTTTTTAAACTGTACATAAATGTTTTTCCTTTAGCATTTTAAGTGTACAGTAATTAAGGATATACTTTTCAATAAAATATACCTGCTGACAGATAAACAGTTTAGAAAACAATGATTTCTGAATTATAAACTACTAAAGATTCAAAAATGAGTAATTTTTTTATGTGCCCACTCCCTCTTTTTTCGCGAACCAAAAGTCCTCCATTTATTCCATATTTCCTTAGTTGTAGATAAAACACAGTCACTGAAAATAAAATAAAAATAGTTTAATAAAGTAAAGCAGAAAATTTACATTCATTGCGCTAAAATATAAAGCACAATTTATAAAATATGAGTGTCCTCCTACTTTACATATATATATATATATATATATATAGATAGATAGATAGATAGATAGATATGGATATAGATATATAAGAAAAAAACAATAAAATCTTATTAATAATCACATTTCAATATGTGAATTTGCCTTTAAAAATATTTATCCAGAAATACCCTCTTAATTACTGATACTGTCATTTTATGATAATTCCCATTTAATATGATTAATTTAAAAATGTTAATTTTTGAACGTTTACATAGAAGAAGATTACCTGCATGTTTGCACAACTTATACTGTAAGATAATTAAACATTTAACCATGATATATTATTTTAATGCATTACCGTATTTATTGTTCTAAACACCAAGTTAAAAATCAAGTTTTTAATTTTTAAAAACAATAAATATGTAGATTTTAATAATACTTCATTAATTTCAAACAAATATGAAGACTTTAAGTAAATTAAACTAACCATTTATTTAGGCGCTAATATAAAGTTTAATAAAGTAAAGCAGAAAAGATTACCTGCATGTTTGCACAACTTATACTGTAAGATAATTAAACATTTAACCATGATATATTATTTTAATGCATTACCGTATTTATTGTTCTAAACACCAAGTTAAAAATCAAGTTTTTAATTTTTAAAAACAATAAATATGTAGATTTTAATAATACTTCATTAATTTCAAACAAATATGAAGACTTTAAGTAAATTAAACTAACCATTTATTTAGGCGCTAATATAAAGTGTATTATCGGCGATAAACAATCCAAAAAATCTAATTTCAACTGCAAATAAATGTGTATAAGTGTGTGCTTAGTTAACTAGAAATTAGTTAATGTATGCTTTGTTCGCGTAACTTTCCTTACAAAAAAAGCACCTTAGTTCAATTCTAATCACTAACCGAAATTCATTAAATTGTTTTAAATGCACGTACAAAACCACTGAAAGAATAAGAAAATCAAAACAATTTAAGGAGGAAAATTTCTTAAACCTCCCTCTTTTATTTTTTTCTCCTTTATCTTGTAACCAGATACCAGAGAACAGCAACTTAATTAGCATTTGAGTTGTTTGGAATATAAATGATTTCTTTCGTAACGAAGGCCTTTTTCTTTAGTTTCGTCGCAGAATCCTTTTGTTTGGAAAGGAAGATTCGAGAGGGAAGGTTTTGCCCCATGGGATCTCTTGTCACTTGGGATTCGTATTAATTTGTCACAAGCAACGTTGAATGATTCCTGAAGTTTGCTTAGCGCCTAATAATATCAGCTGTAACTTTGCAATATTGGATACTCGATATTTAAACATCATATCTCTTTAGCAATCATTAAATCGACGCTCTTAGCCACTTTGCTAATGAAATGGCTTCATTCATTATCGATGGCATAAAATAAAATAGTTATTGTCAAGAGAAATTTATTAATTTGATTTGTATTAATTTATTAATGAGACATTTTCTCAGTCATTCTCCTATCATTTGTTCTATTGATTTGTTAGCGTCTAAAAATTAAAATGAATTAGTGGTGTGTGTGATGTTCATTATTACTTCTAAAAACAATACCGAACTAGTTTTATTAATTGTTGTGTAGTCATTCTGCAGTCGATAGTATGTTCGAAAAAATAATACAATTTTAAACAAAAATTTTTGTATAACGTTATTTGGAAGACTGCTATTTATTGATATTTTGATAAAATAAAAATAAAATCTTTTGACTCATAATAACATATTAAAATAACAATGTTAATTAAAGTGAAAGAATAAATTTCTTTTTTAAATTTTGTAGTTAAAAGTTTCCTTTATTGCTCAGTATTTTTGTTTTTGATGCATTGTATGAATCATTTTAAGTATATTTGATGGAAGTTTAATAATATTCATTTCAGTATATTTGCTGTTTTATGCAACAACCATAAAATATGCAGCAATAGCAGCTTTAAGTTCTTACTGGATTTAGAAGCAACATACTTTTAACTATCAGTTCTGAACATAGATTATTTATAATAATGTTTGAACATTGAAAATGAAAGAGCTCATAATTTGTTATTTTTACTTCCGAATGGATGTGATTTTACATTTTTGTCAAATTTTATTATCAATCTAAATAATAAAATGCAAATTTCATCATGAACTTAGCCTGGTTAAATTATACTGGGTACAAAATTATAAAACCTGAAATTGTGCATGCGTTTTGTTAGAGTACGAAAAATTGCTTATCTGCTGTTCAAGAAGTTTTATAAGCAGATAAAAAATGATATGCTGTTCAAAAGTTCAAAAGTAGACCTATTTTATAGCATAATGGTTCGCTTGTGTTTTTCAATATTATAGAAACAGAGGTAGAAGCATATGTATTGTTGGATAACAGAATGTTGATGTTACACTTTAATTTTCAACATACATTTTTTGTGGATTGGATGTATAAGATTCTTCCAGATTTTCTAGCTCACGAGCAATGATTTACAAGAAGTCCATCAGGAAGATGAAATAGGATAAAAATTAATAAATATTTCAACGGAGCTCAGGCAATAGGCAGTCCAATACAATACATCAAAGCTACAAATTAAGAATTCATTATATTTTATTGCAATAGAAATTAAAAATATTCTGCTTGGATAAGTAATTATAGGTGGTTCAAATTTGAATATTAACATCATGAATGCGTAACTACATTGTCATTAAGTGGAACATAGAATATTTTACATATTTACTTGTAATATACCTTAAATTACACATAAATATTAATATGCAAAACAACATATTTTTATCATATAAAATCATAATATAGTATCACATAATATATAATATCATATAAAAAATATAACTTAGCATTAAAAAATAATTTTCAACTTATACTTAATGTTCATGAGAGCTTATAAATAATAATTAAAATATATATGACAAAATTTATTTGGTATTTTTATATCCTCTTGTAAATGTACTCGCTACTCAATTTAATACGAAACAACACAGCTTGTAATTAGCATTCAATCAAGGTTAAGAGTATTTTATAAGGTCATGTCTCTTTCAGCATGAGGCAATGGATGCTTCGTGTAAATGTGTCTACATCACAGCACTGATCAAATAATGCTCTTTAATCGAATCTTTGTCCTCCGTCTCAGAGAATTCTTTCAGTGGAGTTTATTTTTTTCCATCAGAATAATGGACTTGCAATTGCTTGCTGAATAAATTTGCTAGCGCTTTTATAGACATTTCATCAATAGCTGATACGCAGTTTTGTGGTATATGAATCATTTTAAATTCTGATCATTTTAATAAATTAAAATATTGTTTCGTAAACGAGTAAACGAAACAGCTCATTTTAGATCATGAATAAAATGTAAAAAATTTCTTGAAAATTATTTATCACATTTACTTTTTTAGGGAAGAATATTAATGTAATAGCTGTTAAAATGACAAATATATATTGATTATTTTGATTGAAAAATGGATTGAAATATTTTTTATAGAATGGACAGTTTGTCATATTATCGATATATTTTTCTGCAAAGATTCTTCGTGTTTAATTAATGCAAAATGAAAACATTGATCAATTGATTTCTTTATAATGTGTGTATCGAATAGTTATAAAATAAATTCAATTATAATGTCAAAATGTCAGTGACACATTTTATCTATAAACTTTTTTCAATGATTATTAATGCTTTTTCCTCATTTTTATAGCAAATTTTACATATATTACAAACACATCCGGACATCTTATATTTCATTTAATTATGACTACATTAAACAATTAGTTTAATAAAAATTTCAGTCTGTTTAAAACTAAACTTATCTATGCAAAACTGTATTTCTATTATTACATTATTCCATTTAGCTTTGTTTTCACCGGAATTCAACAATTAGAAAAAATATTTTTTAATCAGTTTAAAAACTTCTCTAAAGCAGTACACAACAAAACTTACTCCTAACGTTATTAATTATCTTACCCAAAGCAAATTTAACAGAGCTTTCTCGTTTGTGTATGTTAAACGATAGGAAAGTTCTTCCGTTAGCATATTTTTTAACGAATTCTTCGGTGTGATTTTATAAGAGATTCGTTCCTTTTTTTTTTCGTCAGTAAGTTTCTGGAAGCCTTGAGGCTATTTTCAGATTATGGTTATGCTTAGTTCCGATCCCCAATAAGAATAGAAAAGATAAGTCTATTTTGTTTGTTTTAGCTCGGTTTTGTTTGAGAAGCTTTAAAATATGTTTGGCAAACACTGACTCGATTTTAGAAAAAAAGATGAGGAGTCCGTTTATTTTTAAGATAAAACTTTTTCTAGTGTTTGAAAATACAATTTAAAATCTATCTCGCTCATATTAAACTTTAAAAAAAAATTGCGATAAATGTTTGTAATGTGTTACTCGAATTAAGCAGTTAACGGAAAAAATAATTTGCTAAACATATTTTGTTTTTATTTATAAAATAAAAAAACGTATTATTTGAGTTAAAAGTAGGAAACATCCATTAGAGAATTTATAAATCTATAAAGAATATTTTTTTATGGTGTGAAATGCATAGAAGAATTAAAATGGTTACATCCGTATATATATAATGGACTCATTTAAAAATTTTAAAATTAAGTAAGCATTTCTATTTGAATTAAAATTATCTCTATTAATATTAATGCTGTGTAAACAAATTTATAACAAGCTCATTCCTTCTGTAACGAATATTTGGTTTTTAAGAAAAACTTTTACTAGAAATTACAAGAAACGAATTTTATCAATTTAAGATACTTTAATATAAATACTTCTAAACACAGTTATAAAATTCCATGGATTTCAATAGTTCTCACAGAATATTAGTAACAAGTTACTTGTTTTTTTTATCCACACATTTTCCGGCATGCCGTTACTACCGATTTCAAATAAAAATTTTGTTTATGATTATTATTATTTATGATTAATAGTTATTATTTTGTTGATGATTAAAAAAAATCGTTGCACTTCTTTTCTCAGATAATAATTGTTTTCTATTAAAATTCTGCCTTTCCTTAGTAAATTCAAATGTAATTTTAGTTGAAAATTCTTGAGCAAAAGGTTAAAAAAATCAAAAACAAATCTAATTAACCAATGTTAGATCATTAATATTAAGTGTTATTTAAGCTACAATCATGTCAGACGTAATCCTGAAGTAAAAGCAACTCCTATTAATAGGAGGCGCTAAATGTTTATATATTGTTTAAATTCTTTTGTTCTATAGTGATAAGTTTAGTTTAGTTTATCCTCCTGATAAAAATATTAGATGTAAATGAAATCTTTAGAAAGTCCTCTCACAATTATCAATTTATTTTTAAAAACAGATGCATTTTCAATTATAACATTTGCTCATTAAAAAGAAAATTATATACTAATAATTTTTAGTTATCGCAGATTTTTTTGATGAATCAATTATAAAAATAATTTCTTTTCTAGTTTTCAAGTACAAAGTGCTCTGATTTGAATTCAAGGGAAGATTGCTCAAATTTGTAACTTACTTACTTTCCTTTTTATTTACAACATTTCAAAACTAGAGAAAATGCATTTAAATATATGAATGGTCTATCTTGCATCTCTTGGGTATTAAGCTTAATTAGACTTCTTATTATATTTTAAATGCAGTAAAAAACTACAACTTTTTAAAACTCCATATTATTAAATTAAAATTTAATAAGTTTGTGTTCACAAATTATCTTAATATGGATTTTCTTTTCAAGTATATTTTGAAAATATTTTACAGCATTCACCACGAAAATATTCCCCTTAAATATATGAAGAGAGAGAAACAGAATTTTCTAGGGCTTAAAATTGCTTAATCCAGAATTATTTAATAACCAATGAATGTTAAGTGAGAAAATGAAAGCATTTTTGAAGCTTGACGATATATCACTATCAATATGATAATTTTTATATTACATGTACTTATTTTTTAATTTTTTCACTTTAAAGTTTTATTTTTATACCCTTATACTATATCTATATCTATTATTTTGTATTTTTGTTGTACTGTTATAAAAATATGTTTTTTCGTATTATTATTTTGAGTTATGTAATTATGATTTCCTGTTAAATAATATTTTTAGTTTTATTGAGTATTGTTTTTAACAAGTGTT